>WNGS01165523.1:28883684-28898131 GCA_020271785.1 Procambarus virginalis | reverse complement strand
ACACACACACACACCTGTAATCTAATGGTGTTAGATAAGTGGCTAGCTGCTTCCTGTAGTGGCGGAGAGGAAGACCCCGGGTTGGTGTTGGTTGGTGCTGGATGGATAGATGGCTGGCTGGCTGGCTAGTTGGTTGGTTGGTTGGCAGGCAGGCAGGCAGGCAGGCAGGCAGGCAGGCAGGCAGCAGGCAGGCTGGCTGGCTGGCTGGCTGGCAGGCAGGCTGGCAGGCTGGCAGGCTGGCTGGCAGGCAGACAGGTCTGGCAGGCAAACAGACAGGTCTGGCAGGCAAACAGACAGGTCTGGCAGGCAAGCAAGCAGGCAAGCAGGCAGGCAGGCAGGAAGGCAGGCAGGCAGGCAGGCAGGCAGGCAGGCAGCAGGCTGGCAGGCTGGCTGGCTGGCAGGCAGGCTGGCAGGCTGGCAGGCTGGCTGGCTGGCAGGCTGGCAGGCTGGCTGACAGGCAGACAGGCTGGCAGGCTGGCTGACAGGCAGACAGGCAGGCAGACAGGCTGGCAGGCAGGCTGGCAGGCAGGCAGGAGGCAGGCAGGCAGGCAGGCAGGCAGGCAGACTGGCAGCCTCCTGCATTACAACGCAGCAGGCACAACCCCCCACACTGCCCTTTAGTCACTGTTAGGTAAGCGCGCGCGTACACACACATACACACGTGTGCGTGTAGTTGTGTTTGCAGGGGTTGAGCTCTGGCTCTTTGGTCCCGCCTCTAACTATCAATCAACTGGTGTACAGATTCCATCAACTGGTGTACAGATTCCATCAACTGGTGTACAGATTCTACACCAGTTTTTTTTTTTTTTTTTTGTGGGTGTGTGTGTGTGTGTTGTTGTGTGTGTGTGTGTGTGTGTGGTGTGTTGTGTGTGTGTGTGGGTGGTGGTGTGGTGTGTTGTGTGTGTGTGTGTGTGGGTGTGTGTGTGGTGTGTGTGTGTGTGTGTGGTTGTGTGTGTGTGTGGTGTGTGTGTGTTTGTGTGTGTGTGTGTGTGTGTGTGTGTGTGTGTGTGTGTGTGTGTGTGTGAGAGAAGAAGAGAAAAAACTTGTTGGTTGGTTGAGAGAGTCGGGCCGAAAGAGCCAGAGCTCAATCCCCGCAAGCACAACTAGATGAGTACACACACACACTGTAAATTCACCCCCCTCCCCCCCACTAACATTTACCAGCGTACAATGCTCCCAAATACAGCAATACAAGGCAATCTACCCCTTCATAAATAAATAGATAAGCACGAATATAAATGCAGTCACGCTCAGATCAGGTTAACTCAAATGACGGGTAAAATAGGTTAAAAATCGTCTCGCTGATAGGGAGGTTAACCAGACGGGGTCACCCTAGGACCCTCACTTGTTGCTGGGAGGGAGGACAATGGGGGAGGGAGGAAAGAGTAGTTAGAGATGATGAAAATGAGGTGGCGGGGAAAGATTGCTAGTTGAGGGAGATATAGTTGGGTGGGTGGATGGGGCGGGGGGGGGGGGGGAGGTGGTATAATAGTGAGAGACAGTAGGGGTGGCGGGGGAGACGGGAGAGGAGAAGGAGACGGGTGAGACGGTGGGGGAGGAGACGGGAGGGGGGAGGGGTGCCTAATCACCACATCATATATCAGTACCAACGTATGACATTATAAGAACACTACACGTTACTGGCACTGCCCGGGCCAGCCTCTCTCCTCTGAAGCAGCCGAGATCCTTTCGTGTTGACCAACATATTACCACACAAACACCAGATTAGCGTGGTCTTAATCCACACAAACACCAGATTAGTGTGGTCTTAATCCACACGAGCAGGAACAATGCTACCCCACTTGGACTGGTCGGTAAAGCAACTACCTCACACAAGCCAGAGTTCAATCCCGATGATCCGAGTGATTAGACACCATTCCGTCCTTTACCAGCTATAGTATCCTGTCATTGGGCAATATAGTCATACTGGCTTAGTCTCTTCTCCTGATCATTCTCTTCCCAATCAATATTGCACAATAAGTAAAAAAAAAGACAAAATTGTTGGTTGAATAGAAAAAAACACTGACTAGTAATTCAGCTGCATATATATATCAAAGATCTACTTTAACCATAGGAGACATTGACCCTGCAGTTAAAAATCGATTTAAAATGAAATTTCTTCCCGTAAGAATAGAGTCTGTGCATACTTTATCATATACTCCTAAAGTACCTACTTTTTCCACGTATTAGAGACATTAAACGATCATTACCATAACTTTACTACTGAAGTATATATCCCGGTGGGACGAAACTATTTTATTTCCCCATTATTCACTTCGGTAATGTGAATGAAGATGCCTATTTGTAGTACAGTAATGGCGGTGTTCCTGTTCAAGGTTGGCCCAGACTACAGGAAGCATTCTGTAGTTTTTCTCTGATCAACATTATGCCAGTCAACGCCACCATGAACAAGCCAGATGCACAGTTTCCCCTCATAACGGGGCCAGCTGCAGTCTTCCTTCTTGACGGGGCCAGCTGCAGTCTTTCTTCTTGACTGGGCCAGCTGCAGTCTTTCTTCTTGACGGGGCCAGTTGCAGTCTTTCTTCGTTACGGAGCCAGCTGCAGTCTTCCTTCTTGACGGAGCCAGCTGCTGAGCCTTCTCTCCTGACGGGACCAGTTTCAGTTTTCTTTCAAGACAGCAGCTCAAGATAAAATCAAACCCTTTTTCCCGAAGATACTTTCTTAATGCACAAGCAAGATAAAACATCAGGAAGCCTGTGCTAAGGCAAGACAGCACGTCGGCAAGCCCGTTTATTGTCTCAAAATATAAAGACTTGTGTATCCCACCCAAAAAAATTCTGATATAAATATTAGGAGATAACTTTCATCGTATAGATGACCCCATAAGATAAACCATACCTAGACTGCCGCCATGTGTTCTCTGGTCCTTTGATGTGGCCACTAGATGGAGAGAAATATATTCACGGGAACCTGTCTGGGACCATTATTTCAGTCGATGATCGTGATGACGGGGTCTTAACTCAGCCTGGTAGGAAACATGTCTGCCCTACTGTATTATCCCAAGACTCCAGGAGCCGCAACTGTCTCCTAAATCCTTAGTTTCCTGAGCACTCCGAGTGGTAATGAAGGTGTGAACCCAGGAGCGGGTTTGGTAGGTGTGAGCCTGCTCTACTACCAGCCTGAAAGCGTCTGTCTGCACGCTAGCTAGCTCATGTGCATCAACTTCACATCTGTCAATTGTTCAATGCAATAACTACGTTACACAAATAATCGATTTATACATTTGAAAAGGAAAATGATTATGTTTCGGCCTGTCTTGGACCCTTAAGTCCCAACAAGTCCAGGTCAGTTGGAACACAAGGGGTACAGGACGGACAGAAACGTCGTCTCATAAGGTTCCAGGAAGGACCGAAACGTATCTAATTCCTTTTTCAATTTTATGGGTTATCTTGAGATGATTTCGGGGCTTTTTTTTTTAGTGTCCCCGTGGCCCGGTCCTCGACCAGGCCTCCACCCCCAGGAAGCAGCCCGTGATAGCTGACTAACACCCAGGTACCTATTTTACTGCTAGGTAACAGGGGCATAGGGTGAAAGAAACTCTGCCCATTGTTTCTCGCCGGCACCTGGGATCGAACCCAGGACCACAGGATCACAAGTCCAGCGTGCTCTCCGCTCGGCCGACCGGCTCCCTACTGGGTTGGGATATTTGTTTCATCCATAATATTGTGACGTGGATTCTCAATAATTTAATAATAATTCTCAATAATTACGTTATATTATTAAATGAAACCTCAGCATGCCCTACCCAACATACCCAAAGTCAAGGCTACATGACAAGCGAGAGAAACGTCAGACAGAACCGAAGGATCGCAATTTTAGTCAAAAACAGGCTGCTCATTCACCAACATCTACTCACAGGAGAACGCCCTAGCAGTGAAAACGGTCACAAACCATAGCCAACTTCCAGTTTTAACCCATAAAACCTCCAGGCCAGCACTCCATAACGTCAAGGGGCCTTATAAAAAATACTCAATAGAAACACTCCAAAGATCCTTGGTGGAGACTTCAACGCACATCATGTAGCGTGCTTTAACAACAATACAACAGATATCAAAGGTAGGCTCCTATATAATCTAATTACAGCAAGGAAGTGAACCTTTCTTGGTCTCTTCTTCAAATCTTCCGTAGGTAATCACCGAGGAACTCCAGATATTGCCCAATCAAAATACGACTAATATATTCCACTGTAGAATCATCCCGGGTAATGTGGGGTCAGACCACATACCCGAAATTATCTACTTTCAAACGCCACCCTTAGGAATTCTTGGAAATCCCAGACCCAAGCTAAGGAGCCTTTGACTCCGCTTAAACATGAAGTGTCTTAGCAACGATCCAACTACACATCTTAACAACCAGCCAGCCTAAGAAATATAGACAGCAGTCGAAACCATAAACACCCAAATTAAGGAAGCGCGTATAGCTAACGGCAGCCTCACACAAAACTACTCCAACAATACAAATAACCAGAGAGATCAAAGAAAAAATGAGATCATACCAACAGGAATGTGTGAAACCATAGTCACCATACACTTAGATCCCTTCACAATATAGCCATCAATACACTGTTACTGTGATCATTCACTCATACACTTGGGGTCCCTTCACTATACAGCCATCAATACACTATGGTATCTTCATCATACAGTCATACACTTGGGTCCCTCGACCATACAACAGCCAGGTGGGAGTAGGCGTCATGAGGGAGGCCCAACAGGTATGACGCTCCCAGTCTCGGAGCATCAAATGTATTATTGTCAATGTTAACATCAAGGAAAATTCAGCCATGATTTTATCGTCACACTCGCTGTTCTAATGCTGAGACGTGGGCATGAAAACCCCTTCATGCTGCAGTGTGGGTATGGAAACTCCTTTATGCTGCACCGTGGGCATGGGACACAGAGGACGACCGGCATGCAGGTCAGCATATGAAGGGCGACCATATGCAAAAAGCACACTCCGAAAGCATCATGGAAATGTCTCCAACACTTCGTCCTCAACATATATACAAATGCACAATTTGCCTTCATGTTACGTACAATTTTCCTTCATACTTAAACTACCGAAGCGTGCAGGTTGCCGGTGCTCTAATGTGCACTCCGGAGTTCCTAATATGACTCCGGTATGCCTAATGGTGCTTCGGAGCTCTTATCCCGCTCCACGTCATTAGAAACTTACAGAAATTTGTCTCCAAAATTTATTCAGATTTGGGAGCAAAATTCTCACTCGTTAGCTTTTATTTCTATTTCCAGAGGAGGGAATTGAGCATAAATTCTTCAACATGCAAATTAGCCTGCGCCGGAAACGGGGGGCACAGCGACGAAACGATTGGGCCACATTAACACTCACGCGACCAGTCCCTTGGGACGGGTGCACTTCAGCTGGAGTATGGTAGGGGACGGTATCAGGGAGAAGGTATCAGGGAGAAGGTATCAGGGAGAAGGTATCAGGGAGACGGTATCAGGGAGACGGTATCAGGGAGACGGATTAGTGAGGCACAACTTATCTGACAGCATAAATCTCTCACGCAGCTAATATGATCTACCATTCTGCTAGCACCCTCAGAGGGTAGGGAAGACATTAGGGAAAGATATTGAAGTGCGAATTTATTAGGGGAAGGTAGGTAAGATACTAGGTCGGAAAGCACGGAAGAGGGAATGTATTAGAAGGTAGGGAAGGTATTTGGGAATATTTTGGTAGTTAAAATGGAAGAAATTAGATATCAAAATATGTAACAAAAATGGAACATAACAACATGGTAAGTATATGCAACTGTGTGAACACGCGCGCGCGCGCACGCGCGCACACACACACACACACACACACACACACACACCCACACACACCCACCCACACACAGGGACACGAACTCGGGGTGCCAAACGCAGGATGACAATCGAGGCTGGAACACATTCAGAGGATGGGGTGGAACAGGAAGCCTGGATGAAGGGAGCATTCCAGCAAATGTGGGATGAATTCAGGGAAGGAATGAGGGTAATGAAGGAGACAATTGCCAACCTGCAGGATGAACTAAGGGCAGCAAAGGAAGAGATAAGATGCCTGAAGGAGACTTCTCCACAATACCAGACACAAACCGTGCCTCAGGGAGACAGGAATGCTACTGTGGAGGGGACCTCAACACCCCAGCTCTCAATTGCTGAAATGATTAAAAAGAGCCCTGAGGCCAGGTCTGCAGTTAAGGAAGTTGCCATGGAAGTGGCCTCCTCTCAGGAAGCAGCTAGATGTACTAGCCGGCTGATAGAGAGAAAAAGAGCAGTAGTAGTGGCTGGCATTAAAGAGCAAACAGGGGCCAGGCCAAAGGAGCGGAGAGACAAGGACAAAAACATAGTTAAAGAGATCCTTAAAGAGGTAAGCATGGAGGGAACTGTACAAAATGTTGAAAAGGTTTTCAGGCTTGGAAAGTACAACAAGGACAGAGACCGAATGATAAAGGTGGTATTCATGAGCGAAAGCACGAAAGAGGAACTGTTAGAAAGGAAGTGCTGTCTAGCAAATGTAGAGAAGTTCAAAAAAGTATTCCTACAGAGGGATATGACAAGGGAAGAGAGAAAGCAGGCAGCAGACGCGAGGAAGGAGCGCAGGGAGAGAGAAAGGAATCAGGGAGCCACAACCCCGATCCACACAATCCCAGAGGGGAGTGGGGAACCCACTTCAAACAATGCACTAGCCACAGGGAGTGCGACACCATCCCCACATTCTACTCAACAGACACCCTACCTGCCCCAACCCCTGTCAGCCCTCCAATAAGTACCCACCTAAATCACCCTTCCCCCACCCACCCCCCTCCTCCCACTCACCCCCTCCTCCTGCTCATCCCCCTCCTCCCACTCCCCCTCCCCCCAGGACCACCCTTCTCCCCCATCCCCCAAGCCCTCCCTTCTCCCACATGCCCTCCAGTCTCTCCCACCCACAAGCCCTTCGTTCTCCTCTGCCCCCTAAGCCCCCCACTCTCCCCCACCCCACCTAAGCCTTCCCCTCTCCACCACTCCCCAACACCCTCCCCTCTTCCTCACCCACCTCAGCCTTCCCTTTCCCCCCAAGCCCCCCAAGCCCTCCCCCCTATACTGCCCTCCCAAACCACCCCTTCTCCCCCATCCCCCCAACCTTCCTCCTCTCACCCCCCTCAACCCTCCCCCTCTCACCCACCCCCCAACCCTTCCCCTCTCACCCACCCCCTCTACCCTCCCCTCTCACCCACCCACCCTTCCCTCCCCCTCCCCTTCACCCCCCCAAGCCCTTCCTCCTCCACCAGTCTCCCCATACCAGATCCTCCAAGCTCCCGCTCACCCCAGACCCCACAGGTCCCCCCAGAGGAGAAGCAGAAGAGAGTCAGTTTCAGGGTAATGTACTCGAACATAGATGGGATCACAAGCAAGACAAGTGAACTAAGGGAAAGAGCACAAGAGGTGAACCCAGATGTAATCGGACTCACCGAGACAAAACTCTCTGGAATCATAACGAATGCTGTGTTTCCCCAGGAGTACACAGTAATAAGGAAAGAGAGGGAAGGTAGGGGAGGAGGCGGAGTGGCCCTACTCATGAGAAAGGATTGGAGTTTTAAGGAGATGGCTATCCCGGGCTGTGAGGGTTTCAGAGACTACATAGCAGGCACCATGACAATGGGAGGACCAAGGATAGTAGTAGCAGTAATATATAACCCTCCACCAAATGACAGAAGACCCAGTCAAGAGTATGAAAATAACAACATGGCAGTTAACACTATAATTGGGAGGGCAGCCTCTGCTGCCTATAGAAATAGATCCCACCTGCTCATCATGGGGGACTTCAATCACGGAAGAATTGATTGGGAGAACAAGGAACCGCATGGCGGCGAGGATACGTGGAGAGCCAAACTACTCGAGGTGGTGACTAGAAACTTCTTAACCCAGCATGTCAGAGAACCCACAAGGATGAGAGGAAATGACGAACCAGCGAGACTCGACCTGGTCTTCACCCTGAACGACTCCGACATAAGAGAAATCGGTTTTGAGGCCCCAGTAGGGATGAGCGACCACAGTGTATTGGAGTTTGAGTTCCTGATTGAAGAAGGGTTATTGAACTCGAGGAGAGATACTGAAACCAAAAGGTTAGCATACCGAAAGGGAAACTATGAGGAGATAAGAAAATTCCTAACAGACATAGCATGGGAAACAGAGCTCAGGGAAAAGACGGCCCAAGATATGATGGACTACATCACGCAAAAGTGCAAGGAAGCAGCAAACAAGTTTGTCCCAGCCCAAAAGGAAAACAATGAAATGAAGATGAGAAACCCATGGTTTAATCGGAGATGTAGGCTAGATAAGCAACAAAGTAAAAGGACATGGAGAAACTATAGGAATAACAAGACACTGGAGAGCAGAGAAAGATACCAGAATGCCGGGAATGAATATGTCAGGATGAGAAGAGAGGCGGAAAGACAATACGAAAACGACATCGCAAGCAAGGCAAAGACTCAGCCTAAATTGCTGCATAGCCACATCAGGAGAAAAACAACAGTAAAGGAACAGGTTATGAAATTAAGGATAGGGGCAGAAGGATTCACTACAAACGACAAGGAAGTATGTGAGGAACTGAATAAGAAATTCCAAGAGGTCTTCACCCTAGAACTAGGAGAAATCCCAGAGTTAAGAGAGGGGATAGCTAGCCAGGAACCACTGGAAGAGTTTGAGATTACAAGCGGGGAAGTAAGAAAGTGTTTACTAGAGTTGGATGTGACAAAGGCTATAGGCCCAGATGGAATCTCTCCTTGGATACTTAAGGAAGGAGCAGAAGAACTGTGCCTACCACTCTCCATAGTGTATAACAAATCTCTGGCAACAGGGGAACTGCCAGAAATTTGGAAAGCAGCTAATGTAGTCCCGATATACAAGAAAGGGGATAGACAGGAGGCACTGAATTACAGGCCAGTGTCCCTAACCTGCATACCATGCAAGCTGATGGAGAAGATTGTGCGAAGAAAGCTAGTGGAGCACCTGGAGCGAAAGAACTTTGTAACACAGCACCAACATGGATTCAGGGATGGTAGGTCCTGCCTCACAGGGTTACTTGAATTCTACAACCAGGCAACAAAAATAAGGCAAGAAAGAGAAGGGTGGGCAGACTGCATATTTTTGGATTGTCAGAAAGCCTTTGATACAGTGCCACACAAGAGGCTAGTGAAAAAGCTCGAGATGCAGGCTGGAGTGAAAGGGAAGGTACTCCGTTGGATACAGGAGTACCTAAGCAACAGGAGACAAAGAGTCAGTGTGAGGGGAGAGGTCTCAGATTGGCGAGACGTTACAAGTGGAGTCCCGCAGGGGTCAGTCCTTGGACCTATACTGTTTCTGATATACGTAAATGATCTCCCAGAGGGTATAGAATCGTTTCTCTCAATGTTTGCCGATGATGCAAAAATTATGAGGAGGATTGAAACTGAGGACGATAGTAGGAGGCTACAAGACGACCTAGACAGACTGAGTGAATGGTCCAACAAATGGCTGTTGAAGTTCAATCCGAGTAAATGCAAAGTAATGAAACTAGGCAGTGGAAATAGGAGGCCAGACACAGGATACAGAATAGAGGTGAAGTGAGGCATGAGTTACGAGGAAAGGCTGCGGGAAATGCACCTTACGACACTGGAAGACAGAAGAGTAAGGGGAGATATGATCACAACCTACAAAATCCTCAGATGAATCGACCGGGTAGACAAGGACAAACTATTCAACACTGGGGGGATGCGAACAAGGGGACACAGGTGGAAACTGAGTACCCACATGAGCCACAGAGACGTTAGAAGGAACTTTTTCAGTGTCAGAGTAGTTAACGGATGGAATGCTTTAGGCAGTGATGTGGTGGAGGCTGACTCCATACACAGTTTCAAGGGTAGATATGATAGAGCCCAGTAGGCTCGGGAATCTGTACACCGGTTGATTGACAGTTGAGAGGCGGGACCAAAGAGCCAAAGCTCAACCCCCGCAAGCACAAATAGGTGAGTACAAATAGGTGAGTACACTCCGGGGCCTCGTAGCCTGGTGGATAGCGCGCAGGACTCGTAATTCTGTGGCGCGGGTTCGATTCCCGCACGAGGCAGAAACAAATGGGCAATGTTTCTTTCACCCTGAATGCCCCTGTTGCCGAGCAGTAAATAGGTACCTGGGAGTTAGTCAGCTGTCACGGGCTGCTTCCTGGGGTGTGTGTGTGTGTATGGTGTGGGGAAAAAATAGTTGTTAGTAAAACAGTTGATTGACAGTTGAGAGGCGGGCCGAAAGAGCAAAGCTCAAGCACTGCAAACACAACTAGGTGAATACAACTAGGTGAATACACACACACACACACACACACACACACACACACACACACACACACACACACACACACACACACACACACACTGAATGACAAGGAAGTGTGTGAAGAACTCAACAAGAGATTCCAGGAGGTCTTCACAATAGAACAAGGAGAAGCCCCTGCACTATATGAGGAGGAGGCAATCCAAGCAACCATGGAGGAATTTGACCTCACTAGTGAGGTCAAAAGGTGTCTGTTGGAGCTGGATGTGACAAAGGCTGTTGGGCCTGACAGAATCTCACCATGGATACTAAAGGAAGGTGCAGAAGCAATAAGTGAGCCACTCGCTATTGTGTATAACAGGTCACTGGAAACAGGAGACCTACGAGAAAGTTGGAAGACAGCTAACGTAGTCCCAATATACAAGAATGGTGAGAGACAAGGGGCACTGAACTACAGGCCAGTTTCCCTAACTTGTATACCATGCTACGTTATGGAGAAAATCGTGAGGAAAAGGCTCGTAGAGCATCTGGAGGGAAATAACTTAGTAACACACCACCAACATGGTTTCAGATCGTGCCTCACAGGTTTAATATAATTCTATGACCAGGCAACAAAAATTAGGCAGGAAAGAGAAGGGTGGGCCGACTGCATTTTCCTGGACTGCCAGAAAGCCTTTGACACAGTATCCCATAAAAGGCTGTTAAAAAAGTTGGAGCAAAAGGCAGGAGTAAAAGGGAAGGTGCTCCAGTGGATAAGGGAGTACTTAAGCAACATGAAACAGCGAGTAACGGTGAGGGGGAAGACATCAGAGTGGCGAGATGTCACCAGCGGAGTCCCACAGGGCTCAGTACTTGGACCCATCTTGTTTCTAATATATGTAAACGATCTTCCGGAGGGTATTGACTCGTTCCTCTCAATGTTTGCAGATGATGCAAAAATGATGAGAAGAATCAAACCGGATGAAGATAGACAGACGAAGATAGATGGACTACAGGATGACCTGGACAAACTGGAGGAATGGTCTAGAAAATGGCTGCTAAAGTTTATCTCAGGAAAGTGTAAAGTAAGGAAGTTAGGAGAAGAGAGCATGAGGCTGAACACAAGGTACCATCTGGGAGGTGAAATCCTGCAAGAGTCAAATAGAGAGAAAAATCTGAGGCGTTGATATCACACCGAACCTGTCCCCAGAGGCCCACATCAAAAGGATATCATCAGCGGCATATGCTAAACTGGCCAACATAAGAACTGCCTTTAGAAACTTGTGTAAGGAATCGTTCAGGACCCTGTATACCAATTATATCGTACCAATCCTGGAATATGCAACTCCAGCATGGAGTCCATACCTAGTTAAACACAAGACAAAGTTAGAGAAGCTTCACCGGTATGCCACCAGGCTCGTCCCGGAACTGAGAGGAATGAGCTACGAGGAAAGGCTAAAGGAGCTCAACCTCACGTCCCTGGAAAACAGAAGAATAAGGGGAGACATGATAACCACCTATAAAATTCTCAGGGGAATTGACAGGGTGGACAAAGACAAACTCTTCAGCACGGGTGGGACACGAACAAGGGGACACAGGTGGAAACTTAGTACCCAGATGAGCCACAGAGACGTTAGAAAGATTTTTTTCAGTGTCAGAGTAGTTAATAAATGGAATGCACAAAGAAGTGCTGTGGTGGAGGCTGACTCCATACACAGTTTCATATGTAGATATGATAAAGCCAATTAGACTCAGGAATCTGTACACCAGTTGATTGACAGTTGAGAGGCGGACCAAAGAGACAAAGCTCAGCCTCCGCAAGCACAATTAGGTGAGTACAATTAGATGAGTACAATTAGACAACACACACACACACACACAGCCGGTGGCTCCTGACTAACAGGCATATTTGAAATGAATTTGGAAAAATGAAGACCAGGAGCTAACGCCCAAGTCTGCAAGCACATAGATAAACACACATACACACACACACAGCCTTGGGGAGCCGGCGACCGAGCGGACAGCACGCTGCACATGTGATCCTGTGGTCCAGGGTTCGATCCCAGGCGCCGGCGAGAAACGATGGGCAGAGTTTCTTTCACCCTATGCCCCTGTTACCTAGCAGTAAATAAGTACCTGGGAGTTAGTGAGCTGTCACGGGCTGCTTCCTGGTGTACTCACCTAGTTGTGCTTGCGGGGGTTGAGCTCTGGCTCTTTGGTCCCGCCTCTCAACCGTCAATCAACAGGTGTACAATTTCCTGAGCCTATTGGGCTCTATCATATCTACACTTGAAACTGTGTATGGAGTCAGCCTCCACCACATCGCTTCCTAATGCATTCCATTTGTCAACCACTCTGACACTAAAAAAGTTCTTTCTAATATCTCTGTGGCTCATTTGGGCACTCACTTTCCACCTGTGTCCCCTAGTGCGTGTGCCCCTTGTGTTAAACAGCCTGTCTTTATCAACCCTGTCGATTCCCCTGAGAATCTTGAATGTGGTGATCATGTCCCCCCTAACTCTTCTGTCTTCCAACGAAGTGAGGTTTAATTCCTGCAGTCGCTCCTCGTAGCTCATACCTCTCAGCTCGGGTACTAGTCTGGTGGCAAACCTTTGAACCTTTTCCAGTTTAGTCTTATGCTTGACTAGATAGGGACTCCATGCTGGAGCCGCATACTCCAGGATTGGTCTGACATATGTGGTATATAATGTTCTGAAAGATTCCTTACACAAGTTTCCAAAGGCCGTTCTTATGTTAGCCAACCTGGCATATGCTGCTGATGTTATCCTCTTGATATGAACTTCAGGGGACAGGTCTGGCGTGATATCAACCCCCAGGTCTTTCTCTCTCTCTGACTCTTGAAGTATTTCATCTCCCAAATGGTACCTTGTATCTGGTCTCCTGCTTCCTACCCCTATCTTCATTACATTACATTTGCTTGGGTTAAACTCTAACAGCCATTTGTTCGACCATTCCTGCAGCTTGTCCAGGTCTTCTTGAAGTCTCAAGCTGTCCTCCTCTGTCTTAATCCTTCTCATAATTTTGGCGTCGTCAGCAAACATTGAGAGGAATGAGTCTATACCCTCTGGGAGATCATTTACGTGTATCAGAAACAGGATAGGTCCAAGTACAGAGCCCTGTGGGACTCCACTGGTGACTTCACGCCAGTCTGAGGTCTCACCCCTCACTGTAACTCTCTGCTTCCTATTGCATAGGTATTCCCTTATCCACTGGAGCGCCCTACCTGTTACTCCTGCCTGTTTCTCCAGCTTATGCATCAACCTTTTATGGGGTACTGTGTCAAAGTTCTATGGGGTACAGTGTTCATGTGTGTGTGTGTGTGTGTGTGTGTGTGTGTGTGTGTGTGTGTGTGTGTGTGTGTGTGTGTGTGTGTGTGTGTGTGTGTGTGTGTGTGTGTGTACTCACCTATTTGTACTCACCTATTTGTGCTTGCGGGGGTTGAGCTTTGGCTCTTTGGGCCCGCCTCTCAACTGTCAATCAACTGGTGTACAGATTCCTGAGCCTACTGGGCTCTATCATATCTACATTTAAAACTGTGTATGGAGTCAGCCTCCACCACATCACTTCCTAATGCATTCCATCCGTTAACTACTCTGATACTGAAAAAGATCCTTCTAACGTCTCTGTGGCTCATGTGGGTACTCAGTTTCCACCTGTGTCCCCTTGTTCGCGTCCCACCAGTGTTGAATAGTTTATCCTTGTTTACCCGGTCGATTCCCCTAAGGATTTTGTAGGTTGTGATCATGTCTCCCCTTACTCTTCTGTCTTCCAGTGTCGTAAGGTGCATTTCCCGCAGCCTTTCCTCGTAACTCATGCCTCTTAGTTCTGGGACTAGTCTAGTGGCATACCTTTGGACTTTTTCCAGCTTCGTCTTGTGCTTGACAAGGTACGGGCTCCATGCTGGGGAAGCATACTCCAGGATTGGTCTTACATATGTGGTGTTCAAGATTCTGAATGATTCCTTACACAGGTTCCCGAACGCTGTTCTGATGTTAGCCAGCCTCGCATATGCCGCAGACGTTATTCTTTTTATGTGGGCTTCAGGAGACAGGTTTGGTGTGATATCAACACCTAGATCTTTCTCTCTGTTCGTTTCATTAAGTACTTCACCTCCTATTCTGTATCCTGTGTCTGGCCTCG
>WNGS01165523.1:28802900-28819463 GCA_020271785.1 Procambarus virginalis | reverse complement strand
AGCAGTGGTGTGGAGGAAAAACGGCGCTCGTTAATCTCGGACAATTAGGATAGGAAATAACAGAGTGGGGAATTAAGTGGAATAATGATTACTAAAAAGACGATTGTAGTGATTGTCGGAAGTGTTTGCTGGGGGGGGGGGGGGGGTTCTTGGCCCAGCACTGGCAAGGACGAGTACTGACACTCGGCCACTGGGGAACTGCACGAGTACTGGTGGAGGACGACTCTCCAGGAGAACTGGACGAATACTGGTGGAGGACGACTCTCCAGGAGAACTGGACGAGTACTGGTGGAGGGCGACTCTCCAGGAAGAACTGGACGAAGTACTGGTGGAGGGACGACTCCCAGGAGAACTGGACGAGTACTGGTGGAGGGCGACTCTCCAGGAGCATGGAAGCGTACTGGTGGAGGACGACTCTCCAGGAGACTGGACGGTTACTGGGTGGAGGACGACTCTCCAGGAGAGAACTGGACGATACTGGTGGAGGACGACTCTCAGGAGAACTGGTACGAGAGACTGTGGACGACGACTCTTCTCAGAGAACTGGACGAGTACTGGTTGAGGCGACCTCCAGGAGAACGGGACGAGTATGGTTGGGGGCGACTCTCCAGGAGAACTGGACGAGTACTGGTGGAGGGCGACTCTCCAGGAGAACTGGACGAGTATGTGGAGGGCGACTCTCCAGGAGAACTGGGATTGGAGGACGACTCTCCAGGAGAACTGGAGCTACTGGTGGAGGACGACTCTCCAGGAGAACTGGATAACTACATGCTTCCATTACCTTCCCTCCAAGCAGACATAATCGTCATATTTTGTTTCTTTTTAATGGTGTTAAAGCACACCAAATTTCCTGTGCCTTTTTCAACACCTGGTTTTGTTACCGATGATTTTGGCCATTAGTTCAAGGAGAGACTTTCTAACGATGAAGGAAATTATACACACGGAAGAGAAATAGAGATTGATGGATGTGAAAGAATGATACATTGATTAAAAAACACTCAATACTTAGTGTACAACACTCGGACAGTGTGTATTATTTGTGTGGGACATTTTTGCTAGTACCACTCACATTAATTATCAGGAAAGGTGTGTGTGTATAGCATTGTGTGTGTGTTTGTGCGCGCGTGTGTTTGTGCGCGCGTGCACGGTGTTCATTCAGGAATTATATCGGAATTCAGTTAAACTTGACACGATAAAGGTCCTCGGTAAATAAATCCATAGCTGCCATCAGCCTGCGAGTACTCTGAACCCCCTTGAAAATTGGGTTCTGCTAGACCCGAAAAAGTCGGCAAAATTATTGAAGTATATAATGAAGATCGAGTACAATGATTGTACTCACTGTACACGATGAATACCAGAGTCGTCAGTAGTAGCAAACATCAGCTTGTGAGGTGGTGTATACCTGGAGTATACCTGAAGAGAGTCTCGGGAGTTTCTCTCCTACCCGAGCCCAGCCAGAGGCCAGGCTCGACCTGTGATAACTTTGATAACTTATTCATGAAGATTACATCATGGGATTATCACGTTCAGGGAAAATGATTTTCTCTAATGAAAACGTACACGTGGTGATCGTGTGCGTAATAACATACAACACCAGATTTTTTCCTTCCTGGCCCCCGGCGTCCCCCGGGGACCCCAGGAAGATTGTCTCCTGGTTTTACAGCTTATCAGTGCAGTATCTCTCAGCTGCATAACAAGCAGAGGCTCTTCCCACTCCCTTACCACGAATTTCATTATAAATGACAATGGTTAAATCTTGAATTTGACCATCGGGAGTGTTGGGAAGGGAACTTTGAGGCGAATGCACCAAGCCATTACGACTATATAGCACTGGGAAGGGGTCAGGATAAGGATTTGGGATGGGACGGGGGGAAGGAATGGTGCCCAACCACTTGGACGGTTGGGGATTGAAGGACGGACGAATGTATTGGAGTGCCCGGCCACACCTGGTTTATTAGATTGTAAGGGCACTGCTGCCTGTGTTATTGGCCATTAGTTCAAGGATGTGAACTAATGCTCAATAGATCTTAGAGCTTAGAGAGAGAGAGAGAGGGAGAGGGAGAGTGAGTGAGTGTCACGGGTCTCACGCCGTCAGGAGGGGCGATGAACTCAGTAGCTTGGTAGTAATTTCGTGTTGTGCAGAGCAACTTGGAACTGTGTAGTGTACCGCACCCAGGTCTTGATAGCTACAGGCGTGCGTGCATACACACACACACACACGTGCTGCGTGCATACACACACACACACGTGCTGCGTGCACACGCACGCACACACACACACACACACACACACACACACACACACACACACACACACACACACACACACACACACACACACACACACACACACACACACACACTTAACAGTACCTACAGCTACTATAAGTACAAATACCACTATGGTACAATGCTACTGTGGTAGTATATGGGAGGGTATGGGAGCCGGTCGGCCGAGCGGACAGCACACTGGACTTGTGATCCTGTGGTCCGGGTTCTATCCCAGGCACCGGCGAGAAACAATGGGCAGAGTTTCTTTTACCCTATGCCCCTGTTACCTAGCAGTAAAATAGGTACCTGGGTGTTAGTCAGCTGTCACGGGCTGCTTCCTGGGGGTGGAGGCCTGGTCGAGGACCGGGCCGCGGGGACACTAAAGCCCCGAAATCATCTCAAGATAACCTCAAGATAACCAGATGGTACAAATACTACTATAGATACAAATTAATATAGTTTCACGCCAAACCTTGTTCCCTACATGTTGTACTATTTGGAGTGATAGTGCTAACGTACGCAATATTAGGCCTATTTAGTACATAGGCCTATTTAGTACATATTAGCCCTAAGACAATCTAGATTTTTTCCATTTGCCAAACTAGTTTTTTGCCAAACTTTTCTTGGTGTGCAACAATCTGTGTTTTTTGCATGTCCACAATCATTGTGTGCTCTGTTGTATTTTGAAGACATTGTATTGCCTTGAGTTACAGACAAAGGTTGGGGGGGGGGGAGCGGGGGTTGGTGGAGGGGGGAGGGGAGCGGGGGTTGGTGGTGGAGGGGGGGAGCGGGGGTTGGTGGTGGAGGGGGGGACCGGGGGTTGGTTGTGAGGGGGGGAGACTTGGGTGGTGGACACGAAATTGAAATTGAAATAAGTGGACACGAGGTATAGTGGTACTTGAGTGGGGGTACGGGGGATGGGGGAGCGTCGGCTGGTTAGGTTAGGTTAGGTTAGGTTAGGTTAGTATGGCGCCTGTTATCACCTATTTGCGTTCTTAATGAGCAGTTACCTCGTAAATCTCTTTTCATCCGCTGGTCATCTAAGGCGATGGTTCTCGACCTTTCGTATTGGAAATAAATCTGATGATGTGTATGGAGTTAGCTTGTTAGTTACCCCGTTTTAACTTAATTCATTTGCTGAGCATAGTAATGCTCAGTGCTCTGGGCATAGCACTCCTGTACTGAAGCGCTGTAATACATCCTTATGGCTCGGCTGATGTCTTAAGTTTACAGCTATGGTGTATCGTCGTGCCGTACGTGTTGCTGAAGAGCTCGCGGTGTTCTCTTTGCCTCAAAGTTCCGTGTGTTGAAGTGATGTCGCCTCTGTGACGTCACTTATTTTTCCAGCATGTTGAGATCAAGCAGCCTCAGTCTCCCTCAATTCTGGAATCAGACTTAAAGAATACCTCGAGGTTTTCTCTAATTTCCTTCTGTGCCAATACATGTGCGTTGGTGTCACCATCCTGTCCCTAGATAATGTCATCATTAAGCCTCGAGTAATTGTCTGTGTCCTCTTAGCTCACTCTCATTACTTTGAATTTGCTTTTGCGTTAATATTACTTGATGTCTCAATTAGTAAGGAAGAAGTATTGCACATTTAGGAGGCCCGCGACCATTTACAGGGGGCTGAAAAGTAAAGTTATAGTTTCAGGTGCTGCTCGAGCATTGTGCAATCTTTCTCCAGCCCTAACTGGTTGATCAGGTTTGTAACGTCGCTATAGCAGACAGCGTCACATAAGATTCTACTAACTCATATCTGGTGTATCAGGAGGAGAGAATGGTTCTAGTACTGATCCCTGTGGAACCCAGCATGCTACTCTTTATTCTGATCTCTCCTACAATATCCTCCGTCTCCTGTTAAATAGGTAGTCTCTGACCCAATTAAGCACCCTCCACTTTGCTTCTCGAGTTCATGTAGGAGCCTGTTGTATGGCACCTTGTGAGGGGCTTATTGATAATCAGGAAGATACATTTAACCCTATCCTCTGCTGCTTGACCTGTTATACAGCCATAGACCTCATAGTTGTGTCAGACACGACTTCGCCTCAGGGAGCCACATCATTTTGGCTAAGAAATTGACCATTATACACTCTTTTTAGTCTACTGCTAATTAATATTTTAACACCTTTCAATGTATACATGTTTAGTGTTTATTGTGTATTCCCTGTTTGGAATATAATTATGATACAGGCATAACAATAATCACAACTATTGGAGATGTAGTAATTAGAGGCATCTGGTACCTCTTTTCTCTCCATTGATGCATTGAAGAATATCATAAAAAGTCTAATTAGAGCCTCAGCACTCTTAATTAATATTCATAAGGACATTTTTTGTAAGTTTAACATCCATTGATGTGTGAATGTATATAATTTTCATTTCACTTCAGCTTCAGATGCTATTATTCTCGTACTTTTTCTTTCGGTTGTCTTCGGTCTCTCTCATAGCTCTTCTTCAGTTTTCTCTTATCTCTTCTTCTTCTTTGCTTCCCTGATCCTCTATCTCGTCTCAAGACGTTGTCGAACCATACTTTGGTAGTGTGCTTTGTCTTCAGTCCTTTGGAGACCGAATAAATCTGTCTTCAGTCTTTTGGGCAAATCTTTACACCATCTTGCCTTGGGGCAGGATAGATGCTTCGCCGAGTTCGTTCCCTGGCTGCGCTTAGTGTATTAGAGACCCTGTGTTGCTGTGGGGCGATGGTTGTTACATAGCTGGAGTTTACGTAGCTGTGAGGTATGAAGCGTGGAGTTTTACGTAGCGAGAAGTTTATGTAGCTGGAAGCTTATGTAGCCTGGAGCTCTATGTAGCTGGAAGGTTTATGAACTAGAGGTTCTNTTGGATAGCATAGGTTATTTTAGATCAGGTTTGGTTGGGCTTGTTTAATGAGAAGTGGTCACGTAAGGGAGTAATACATCAGGTCTTTTACCCTACTCCCACGGGACGGCGTCCACACACAAAACTTTTCCCCAACTTAAGAACTACCGCAGTCCTCCCCATAAACTGAATAACCACATTCGTTTCCTTGGCAGCTGTGTGGATATAGGCACCACTCCTGTCCAGGTAAGTCCACTACGGGCCCACCATAGCCCGTGCTACTTGCCCCGCTCCTGTGTCAGGCAAGTTACGGGCTCACCATAGCCCGTGCTACATGGAACCTGTTACGAGAAGCTGAATCTATAACAACATGTGTGGAATCGGTGGGGTAGGGGATGGTGGGGTTATGATATCCTCACCATCTCCCCCTCTCCCCCTCACCAGATGCAGCTGCCTATAATCGGTGGGGTAGGGGATGGTGGGGTTATGATATCTCTCACCATCTCCCCCTCTCCCCCTCACCAGATGCAGCTGCCTATAATCGGTGGAAGCTGTAATCGTTTCCACTTGAGCTCCTGGGCTGTTGATTAGCTGCAATTTCGAGGGTCTTCAGTTGCGTTGCTTGCAATGTCGGGTTCTCTGTTGGGTGATAAGTCAAGGTCCTCTGTAGTGTTGGTTGCAGGTATGTATGACTTGAGTGCATACCTGCAATCGAGGTATGAAAAGGACCGAGTGACGTTATGCTAGATTAAAGTGTCGTAGTATTATCGGAAGTCTGGCGTCACAGCTTGGCTACCAGGAGTGTGGCGTCACAGCTAGACACCGCCTACAATGAATTTAATATGATGATCAATACTGTGCACAAGTAGTGGTGGTGCAAGTTGCACAGGTAGTGGTGGTGGTGGTGGTGCAAGTTGCACAGGTGGTGGTGGTGGTGGTGGAGGTGCAGGTTGCCTCTGAGATAGGAAGGTGTGGCTGTGGAGCCGCTCGTGATAATTTCTTGAAATTTATCGCCCGCTCTGCGTGCCTGCTTCCTGTCGCTTTCTCGGGTAATTACGATAGACGCAAGCATGCACGCGTGTGCATCACGGTCACACACGCGCACATGTGTGCATCAAGGTCATACACGCACACATGTGCCCACACGCACTTATGTTAATGATCCTCCCGAGGAAGTACACTCATACATGTCAATGTTTGCAAACTATGCAAATCTAATGATGAAAGCAAAAATAAAGGATTACTGCAGAACGTTACAGGAAGACCCTGACTGTCTCCAGAAATGGGCAAATAAAAAGCAGCTAGAGTTCAAATCCAAAAGGTGTAAGGTAATGAAGACAAGGAAGGGAGGAAGAAGACCAGAAGGAGTCTATACCATTAACGGAAGACAGCTACAGGAAGAATTGGAAGAGGAACGAGGTTTGGGAGTGGATATAATCCAACACTCGCACCAGAGGCACACACAGCCAGGGTGACATCAGCAGCATGTGTGATGCTGGCAAACATTAGAACCTTGCGAAGAAACTAAATCAGGACTGTCTAGGCAAAATATATATAACCTATATACAAGAAAGGAGAAGGACATTAGCACTGAACTTCAGACCGGGATCGCGCTAGCAAGCATTCCCTAAGATCTACGACAAGATGACAACAATCAAACCAGAGTCGGCTAGACAGATTGATTGTCTTTTTTCCGGATTGTCATGAATCATTTGATACAGTTCCTCACAAGCGACTCCAATACAAGATAGAAAAACAGGTTGGTGTATCGAGGAAAAGTACAAAGTGGGAGAAGGAGTACCTGTGAGGAAGAAGGCAGTCGTAGTCAGAGGAGAACTATCAGACAGGAGAAAGGTAAACAGTGGAGTGCCTCAAGGGTCGGTACTAGGGCCCATTCTGTTCCTATATACGTAAACGATCAAACAGAAGAAGTAAGATTATTTGTTCATGTTTACTGACGATGCTAAGCTAACAAGGGGAATAAGAACTTAAGAAGACTGCAGTGTTTTACAAGATGAATTTGAGAATCTCTAGAGATTATTTGTGAAATGGCTGCTAGACTTTAACCCTAACAAATGTATGGCTATGAGGATGGGAATGGGAGAAATAAGACTTCAAACACAGTACAGTATGACGGGATGGCAAATTCTAACTTCCAAAAGAGAGAGACTTTTTTATTATTATTATGTTTATTATTTTCTACCACAGACGTGGCCACACATTTACAATGCTAACCAGCATATACGGGCTCGCCATAGCCCGTGCTATTTGGAAATTTTTGTTGCAAGTAGCAAATCTTAAACAACAACAACAACAACAACCAGCATATATACATTTTCTTCTGTCCTCCATGGACAGGGTTAGAGATGTGTCAAACATATAGTTCAGGGGTTTATTGAACGAGAGAGAGACTGGAGTGACTGTAACTTGAGGTCTAACCCGGAGCCACTCCTCAGTAGAATAACAACGGTTACACTTGTGCTGGCAAACGTCAGTTATCCTACAGAAACTTGGACAAAGATCCCTTTTAAAGTGCTGTATACTTCCTTTGCGAGACCCCATTATTGAGTATGCTGCCCTGGCGTGGAACCCCTATCTAAAGAAACACAAAATGAAACTTGAAAAGATCCAAAAAGATGCAACAAGGCTCGTTCCTGAGCTAAGGGGACCGAGCTATGAAGAAAGACTGGGGGGAACTGGACCTCACTACGCTGGAGGAAGAAAGGAATAGGGCAGACATGGTGAAGACGTACAAGATACTAAGGGGGATTGACAAAGTAGATACAGAGGCAAATGTTCGAATTGTGGAACAGTTGAATCAGAGGACACATTTGGAAAATGGAAACACATATTAGACGTCTCAGAGTCGTAATTATGTGCAACGGACTACATGATGTTGTCGAAGCCAACTCGATATATAGTTTTAAATGTATGTATAACAAAACAAGGAAATAGTCACTGCAACGGGCTAATAATGGTCAAAAGGCGGGGCTTAAGAGCAGATGCTCGACCCTGCAAGCAAAATTTTGCGAAAACAACTAGATGAGTTCTCAGACTATCTCTCACGTATTTGTCTATTAACCCAAAACTGGCAGTTATCTCAAGAACAGAAGAACATTCAAGAATATCTCAAGAACAAAACACATGCCGTAATATCACAGGACACGTGACGTTGAAAGCAAGAGTAAGAAGTGAACAGTGATTACAATTATACCATTTTCTCTCACTGGAGTTCACATTTAAATTTCCAATGATTATTCTTTATATATATATATATATATATATATATATATATATATATATATATATATATATATATATATATATATATATTTATATATTAAAACAGAAAACTCCTCACCCTTGAAGGATTCGAACCCATACAGCCAGGGCTTCATGCACCTTAGTGAATCCAGTACTTTAACCACTAGACCACACTGTTCCAAAGTACTGGATACACTATAGTGCATTGAGCTCTGGCTGTCTGGGTTCGTATCCTTCAGGGGTAAGGAGTTTTCTGTTGCATATTGGCTTGGGGACCATTCAAGCTTGTTCGCATAATTGCTACTAACATGCCCCCAGCATGAGAAGGGAAGGGAACTATTAGGGGGAAAGTGCCAAGCCATTACGAATATATAGCACTGGGAAGAGGCCAGGATAAGGATTTTGGATGGGACGGGGGAAGGAATGGTGCCCAACCACTTGTGGATGGTCGGGAATTGAACGCCGACCTGCATGAAGCGAGACTGTCGCTCTACCGTCCAGCCCAAGTGGTTGGGTAAGGTGATTCGATGAAATATCTGTACTCAAATTGGCCACCGAGAGCTGTCGGGGGTTGGGTGAAAGGTCTGACTACTTCAATACTTTTGAAGAGTCAGTGTGGTCTAGTGGTTAAAGTTCTGGATACGCTAAGGTGCATGGAACCCCTGGCTCTGGGTATACAAGTATATATATTGTATGAAATATATAATAATGCGTACAAAAACAACGGCGTTATTATTACAGGTTCACAGCTGAATAAAGTAACTTCAGAAACTTGTTGTGGATAACTGCTATTTCCAGGAAGTAGTTTGCTGAGGAGTGTTGCACAAAAATAAAGGAAAATAAACTGAAGTTGGCTAGAGTCCCTAGATCCCTACACCTACAGGCACATCAGCCCCGCTCATGACCAGGGCCAGATTTACGAAGCAGTTACGCAAGTTACTAAATCTTTGGTGCCTTTGTTTACAATTAATAAACAGTTAATGAGCTCCGAAGCACCAGGAGGCTGTTTATAACAATAAAAGTTGATTGGAAGTTTTCAATCTTGTAAACTGTTTAATAAACGTAACCAAAGGCGTCAAAGATTGAGGAAAGGTATACAGGTTCGTAAGTACATCTCCCAGGATTTTCAGTTGATCAGGATCCAGGATTGAATCCCAGGATTCAACTCGAAACAACCATCTAACTCCCAGGTACCAATTTAATGCTAGATGAACAGGAGCATCAGGTGAAACTGCCCAGTTTCTGCCCTTAAACAATTTTTCTGCCGAGAATCGAACCTAGTTTCCTGCATTGTGAATTAATGCCGCCGTGTGTATGCTCACCTAGTTGTGCTTACGGGGGTTGAGTTTTAGCTCTTTGGTCCCGCCTCTCAACTGTCAATCAACTGGTGTACAGGTTCCTGAGCCTACTGGGCTCTATCATATCTACACTTGAAACTGTGTATGGAGTCGGCCTCCACCACATCATTGCCTAACTATTCTGACACTGAAAGAGTTCTTTCTAACGTCCCTGTGGCTCATGTGGGTACTCAGTTTCCACCTGTGTCCCCTTGTTCGCGTCCCACCCGTGTAAACAGTTTATCTTAAGATACGATGTGAATTCCTCTTGAGAATTTTATAGGTGATTAAATTCTGATATTTCGTTTTGTGTTTGACTAGATATGGACTCCACATTGGAGCCGCATATTCCAGTGTGTGTGTGTGTGTGTGTACTCACCTATTTGTGCTTGGGGATCGAGCATTGACTCTTGGATACCGCCTTGGAGCATGTGGTGTGTGTGCGTGCGCGCGCGCGTGTGCGTGCGTGCGAGCGAGCGCATTCCTTGTCAGTGTAGTAATACCAACCTTCAACCCTTAGGCCACGCCTCAAGTATTTCTCATGTTCCTTCTAGTTTAAAACAATCGCCGTTTGCCTCACAACCTGACTTGATGACCACAAGTACCTGGTACCAACAGTACACACACACACACCTGGCACCAGCAGTACACACACACACACCTGGTACCAGCAGTACACACACACACCTGGTACCAGCAGTACACCACACACCTGGTACCAGCAGTACACACACACCTGGTTCCAGCAGTACACACCACACACCTGGTACCAGCAGTACACACACACACCTGGTACCAACAGTACACACACACACCTGGTACCAGCAGTACACACACACACCTGGTACCAGCAGTACACACACACACTGGTTCCAGCAGTACACACACACACAGCTGGTACCAGCAGTACACACACACACAGCTGGTTCCAGCAGTACACACACACACAGCTGGTTCCAGCAGTACACACACACACCTGGTACCAGCAGTACACACACACACACACACCTGGTACCAGCAGTACACACACACACACACAGCTGGTTCCAGCAGTACCACACACACCTGGTACCAGCATACACACACACACACCTGGCACCAGCAGTACACACACACACACCTGGTACCAGCAGTACACACACACACCTGGTACCAGCAGTACACACACACACCTGGTACCAGCAGTACACACACACACCTGGTACCAGCAGTACACACAACACCTGGTACCAGCAGTACACACACACACCTGGTACCAGCAGTACACACACCTGGTACCAGCAGTACACACCTGGTACCAGCAGTACACACCACACACCTGGTACCAGCATACACACACACCTGGTACCAGCAGCACACACACACACATGGTACCAGCAGCACACACACACACCTGGTACCAGCAGTGCTATAACTGTGTGACGGTGACGGCCAACAACTGCAACATAAGCAGTGAATCACAGTTCTCTCGGCAGTAATTGTGTTTACCAACACCTGTACTCTTCAACACCGTCCAGACAGACAGTCAGGCAGGTAACGGGAGCATTTTATCGCAGTGGTCTAAATGTTTTGTATGTGGAGTTTCAGCCGACACAAGACTCTGATGCCAGAGGGTGTTGATTCATGTTAGAAATATATTGGGGTTTTATTGCCGATGTGGAATATTCGGTGACAGTGTGGGGATATTTTCGCGATATTGTTCGATTTTGGTTTTGTTGCTACAGTTTATACTGTTGTTATTTGGTGCTACAGTTCTGCTTCCTGGTGCTTGCAGTGCTGCTTCGTGGTACCTGCAGTGCTACTTCGTGGTACCTGCAGTGGTGCTTCCTGGTACCTGCAGTGCTGGTGAAGAAAAGTTATCAGCTAAATATGCAAAAAATGTGAAAAATCGATAACACTAAATGCTGGAACTGGTAGCTTCGAGATCCACAATAGATCCACATAGTGGAAGGACCTGGTGTCGAGGTACACAAAACCGACAGGAATACGGAAGAACCATCCGGTAACATGAATACTGAGAGCAATGGTTAGAATGCGGAAATGACAGACAGTTCAAAAACATAGATGACCCCGAAACAGAAGCGGCCGAGGCAAGCACAGGTATGAACAACTGGGGAAAAAATGAAAATATTTGCAAATATTATTCTAAGAGAATGTGTAAGAATGGACCCAAAGGCACAAAATGCACATTCATGCATCCCCAAAAATGCCGCAACATGTTGGGGCAGGGAGGTGCATGTCGTTTTAGGACAGTGTGGCGCTACTTCCACCCAAAACAATGCAAAATTCAGTTAATGAGAGAAATGTGTTGAAAGGCACGGGGAGGTACAGTCCTTGAAGTTATAACCCACAACAGTTGCCTAATTCTTGGTGCTACTTAAGGCTAGGTGAACAGTGGCATCAGTTAAATGGGAACGTTTCTCAAACGTCTCTATTCTGCTATTGGAATCGAACCCGAGCACTTTCTGTTGCGTCCACGATCCAATACCATACTCGAGGGATAAATGCCATTAAAACAAATATGTGATGAGATATATTGTGGCAGTTTAGGGCTCAGTGTTCATTGAGTGGTTTACAAGGCAATTTGGTCACGACGGAAACCACTGCTTGAGGAAGACTGAAATCGGTAGCAGTTAACGGGCCAACGAGAGGCTTAGAGTTCGCGCAAGAATATCCCTAAAAAAAAAACGCAAGCGATAACGAGTTTACAACGAGAACGCCGCGAACTCCCAGCAGCGGCTCAGCGGCCCTTCGAGACCTTGGACGGCCGTGTGGGGCTGACCAGGGGGCCAGATTCACGAAGAAGTTCCGCAAACACTTACGAACCTGAACATCTTTTCTCAATCTTTGGAGGTTTTGTTTACAATTGTTAAACAGTTAATGTGCTCCGAAGCACCAGGAGGCTGTTTATAACAATAACAACAGTTGATTGGGAAGTTTCATGCTTGTAAACTGTTTAATAAATGTAACCAAAGCCGTCAAAGATTGAAAAAAGATGTACACGTTCGTAAGTACTTGCGTTACTGCTTCATGAATCTGGCCCCTGGGCGCCATGACTGACGAACCTGTACGGCTTTATCAATCATGGCGGCTTTGTTTGACATTTAGTAAACAGTTTATGAGCTCCAAAGCACGACAAAAAAGTTGTTTACAACAAAATTTGTGAAATGTGGAAGCTCGTAGACTGTTTAATATAAACAAAGCCGCCATAAATTTGGAAGATGTACAGGTTTTAAGTGAGAGTACGAATAATATTTAAAAGGGCGGTAAGAGGAGATCAGAGAGTAAAGGGGGTAGAAATAGCCTAAGCTACTCTATCCCTTTGAGATGTATTTCCTCCTTGTCTCAA
This sequence comes from Procambarus virginalis, assembly GCA_020271785.1. Taxonomy (NCBI): domain Eukaryota; kingdom Metazoa; phylum Arthropoda; class Malacostraca; order Decapoda; family Cambaridae; genus Procambarus; species Procambarus virginalis. The sequence goes on along the minus strand of WNGS01165523.1, from coordinate 28,806,429 downwards.
TAAACATACTTGAACTTGACCTTGAAGAGAGTAACTTGACGGAGCCGTACAGGATATTAGCATCAGGTCGTATATTTACATACCAGGAGTCAAGTAGCTAGTGGGAACTGCTTATCATTATGTCCAGGTGCCCATCTTGCTGGCCCTTACTCCATGTTGACACTCAAACTGCCACTTTTAATATATTTTTTTCGGGGAGGGGGGGGGGGCAGTGCGTTCAAATTGAATACATATTTTCAACTTGGTTGAAAACGATTAAATGGAGGTCGTCTGCATATATTAGTCTGTTCTCAAGAGCTTTGATTGACACCGGGATTATTTTACTTTTTTTTGTAAGCAAAATTGGAACCACATTATCTCAAGTATTTTCTCCATTATTATTATTATTATTATTATTATTATTATTATTATTATTACTATTATTATTATTGAAGGTGAAGGAAAGACCCAATATATGTGTATAAGTATTAAAAACCAAATTTTGGATGTAACCTGTATTCTTTCTCGAGGTACTGTAAACGCTAATGGTCGATCCTGCAGGCAAAGGCAAAAATAGGCCAGTAAACACACACAGGTGGAAACTTAGTACAAAGATGAGCCACAGAGACGCTGGAAAGAATTTTTTCAGTGTCAGGGTAGTTAACAAATGGAATGCATTAAGTAGTGTTGTGGTGGAGGCTGACTCCATACACAGTTTCCAATGTAGATATGATAGAGCCCAATAGGCTCAGGAATCTGTACACCAGTTGATTGACAGTTGAGAGGCGGGACCAAAGAGCCAGAGCTCAACCCCCGCAAACACAACTAGGTTAGTACAGCTAGGTGAGTACACACACACACACACACACACACACACACACACACACACACACACACACACACACACACACGCACGCACGCCTGATGCAACTGCTCAGCTAGCAGTAAATAGATACTTGGTAGACAGCTATTACGGGCTGCTTCCAGGGGAGGTGCGTGTATTATAGGGGGAATATATATATATGAATATAATGGAGGTAAAAATAGACTGGATAGAAAGGCGGGGTCCCAGAGCTAATAAAAGGTATAGGTCGTTCCATAAAAGGTAGGTTTGTCAGGCTAGGCCTCAAGACGTCACTATTTTCACATGATGTAATCGAAAGATCGGCCGTTGGCAGTCAAATCTACCTCCTGACCTCTCCATCTTGCTATAAAGCAAACCCAGATGTCGGAGAAGACCCACACAGCACCGCTCCTGTGCCAAGTAAGTCCACTACGGGCTCACCATAACCCGTGCTACTTGGAACTTGTTCCGAGTACCTGAATCTATGACAACAACAATCAGAGAAGAATATTCTCTGACGCTTGTAATTTCTAAAAGTCAACAGCTTTATTGTATTTCCCATGACTGATCATCAAAGGTTTAATGTTTAAAACAAAATTAAGACTTTTGGTATGTGATGTTTAAAACCACGAACGAATGGGTTAGCGACATCCGCAATAAGAATGAGACTTGTAGAGATAGAATTTGAGAACGAGGAAATGCAGTACAAGATCACCTTAAGGAATCCTAGTGATGGTTCTTATAAGATTTTGTTGTTGTTTAAGATTCGCTACCAGAACAAAAAGTTCCAAGTAGCACGGGCTATGGTGAGCCCGTAACGGACTGTTTCCTTTAAGATTTGTTCAACATTGTATACAAAGATGGATATAGTGTAAGGTACAGGTGCACCTCCCCTTCATACCATGTCAGGGATCTGAAGTTTGCTTCAATAAACACTTGGTAAAAAAACTAGTACTATTTCTTGTAAAATTTGTACTACTGTGTACTCTGAATATCAGAAATAAAATAGTAATTTAATAGTCATTAAACATAAACCCTAAAATAGGCAGATTTCGATGTTTATTCAATATTTACGATGTTAAAAAATTGATTGTAAGAATATATTATTTTAGCTTTAGTATATACAAAAGGCTCCTTTAGCCATCTTGAGGTTATCTTATGATTTCGGGGCTTTAGTGTCCCCGCGGCCCGGTCCTCGACCAGGCCTCCACCCCCAGGAAGCAGCCCGTGACAGCTGACTAACACTCGGGTACCTATTTTACTGCTAGGTAACAGGGGCATAGGGTGAAAGAAACTCTGCCCATTGTTTCTCGCCGGCGCCTTGGATCGAACCCAGGACCACAAGATCACAAGTCCAGCGTGCTGTCCACTCGGCCGACGGGCTCCCATTATAGAACACCTTGACGTTTGGTCTTAAGAGTTCGCTCCCGGCTAGCTTGGTGGAGAGGGATCACCAGGTTGTTAAATTTTATTATTATTATTAATTATTTTTTTACATTAACACAATAGAATGATTTTATTTTAATTCGGCTCAAGACACAAGAGGATTTTCTCTATTTTTCGTGCCTCTAGAATCTTTTTCATGAGTAAATTTAATAAGATTTTTTTTTAACTTTTACTAAGTAAAAAATTAGATTCTTTGTATTAGGAAAACCATTGTCTTAATGCTAATTGGCAGCGAGCCTATTTGAGGACAATGTTATTGGTGTGACATGCTGAATGACCCCATTGTTGACCCTGACCCTCGTGTACACCGAAGGTTGGCGACACACAACACCCATTATGTTGTTCACAGTTGGAATATTATTGCTGGTTGCTCAGAAAGCTGGTATTGCCACCTCAATAAATCTGGCGGCTGCCCAGTCTTCAACTCCCATAAACAAAAAGGTAAATAATAATAATATAGCTATTTTTGAGGTGGCAACGACGAACTGTTGAATAAAGTCACAGTTGGAGCCGTGCACTTTAGTGGTGTGTGTGTTGACTCTCGTAATACGTGACCCACAGCACTACATCACTGTGTTAAGTGCCTCGCTGGAGTGCCTCGCTTTAAACACATTACCACTTCACGGTAAATATTTTAATTCTCGTAAAGAGTTGTAAAATATAAATGTATACATAATGCATAGTTTGAAAACATAATTTAGAGAATAGGGAAATATACAAATCAATAGAATTGTCCTGTAATGAAGAATATTGTATAAAAATCATCTATGTGAATATTCGTGACAGCACTAAGACCGCGGCCTATAGGGCGCTTTGGGTCAGAAATGAATATACCTCCCAGTTAACCGCCACTAGTCAGACCAAGAGTCGTTAATAGCCAGCTAGCTATTAGCTAGTGAGCTCACTAGTCTCTCCTAGACTAGTAAGCTGTCACAGCTGTTGCTACCTGGACTGTCTTCGTATACATAAATCATACGGGACTCGGTTACACAGTGTTGAAAATTGTATTTCCTAATGTCCACTTGATTAAGGTCTGGAGGTTTATGCCTCGTTAGTTGTTTCTCACGGTACTTTTATTATATAATCAAGATTTATTTGACTGCTGGAATTTAAATGGTTCGTCTGAATGACGATACGAGATACAGGGTTGCTGGATAGTGTTTTATCCTTTCCAGTTGTCAAGTTTCTCATATATATATATATATATATATATATATATATATATATATATATATATATAATATATATATATATATATAT
>WNGS01165523.1:28770355-28792265 GCA_020271785.1 Procambarus virginalis | reverse complement strand
GTGTGTGTGTACTGCTGGTACCATGTGTGTGTGTGTGCTGCTGGTACCAGGTGTGTGTGTGTACTGCTGGTACCAGTGTGTGTTGTGTACCTGCTGGTACCAGGTGTGTGTGTGTACTGCTGGTACCAGGTGTGTGTGTGTACGCTGGTACCGGTGTGTGGTGTGTACTGCTGGTACCAGGTGTGTGGTGTGTACTGCTGGTACCAGGTGTGTGGTGTGTACTGCTGGTACCAGGTGTGTGGTGTGTACTGCTGGTACCAGGTGTGTGTGTGTGTACTGCTGGTACCAGGGTGTGTGTGTGTACTGCTGGTACCAGGTGTGTGTGTGTACTGCTGGTACCAGGTGTGTGTGTGTACTGCTGGTACCAGGTGTGTGTGTGTACTGCTGGTACCAGGTGTGTGTGTGTGTACTGCTGGTACCAGGTGTGTGTGTGTACTGCTGGTACCAGGTGTGTGTGTGTACTGCTGGTACCAGGTGTGTGTGTGTACTGCTGGTACCAGGTGTGTGTGTGTGTGTACTGCTGGTACCAGGTGTGTGTGTGTACTGCTGGTACCAGGTGTGTGTGTGTGTGTACTGCTGGTACCAGGTGTGTGTGTGTGTGTACTGCTGGTACCAGTGTGTGTGTGTGTGTACTGCTGGTACCAGGTGTGTGTGTGTGTGTACTGCTGGTACCAGGTGTGTGTGTGGTACTGCTGGTACCAGGTGTGTGTGTGTGTACTGCTGGTACCAGGTGTGTGTGTGTACTGCTGGAACCAGCTGTGTGTGTGTGTGTACTGCTGGTACCAGGTGTGTGTGTGTACTGCTGGTACCAGGTGTGTGTGTGTGTGTGTGTACTGCTGGTACCAGGTGTGTGTGTGTACTGCTGGAACCAGCTGTGTGTGTGTGTACTGCTGGTACCAGCTGTGTGTGTGTGTGTACTGCTGGTACCAGGTGTGTGTACTGCTGGTACCAGGTGTGTGTGTGTACTGCTGGTACCAGGTGTGTGTGTGTGTACTGCTGGTACCAGGTGTGTGTGTGTGTACTGCTGGTACCAGGTGTGTGTGTGTGTACTGCTGGAACCAGCTGTGTGTGTGTGTACTGCTGGTACCAGGTGTGTGTACTGCTGGTACCAGGTGTGTGTGTGTGTACTGCTGGAACCAGCTGTGTGTGCGTGTACTGCTGGTACCAGCTTGTGTGTGTGTACTGCTGGTACCAGGTGTGTGTGTGTGTACTGCTGGAACCAGCTGTGTGTGTGTGTACTGCTGGTACCAGGTGTGTGTGTGTACTGCTGGTACCAGGTGTGTGTGTGTACTGTTGGTACCAGGTGTGTGTGTGTACTGCTGGTACCAGGTGTGTGGTGTGTACTGCTGGTACCAGGTTTGTGTGTGTACTGCTGGTACCAGGTGTGTGTGTGTACTGCTGGTACCAGGTGTGTGTGTACTGTTGGTACCAGGTACTTGTGGTCATCAAGTCAGGTTGTGAGGCAAACGGCGATTGTTTTTAAACTAGAAGGAACACGAGGAAATACTTGAGGCGTGGCCTAAGGGTTGAAGGTTGGTATTACTACACTGACAAGGACATGCGCTCGCTCGCACGCACGCACACACGCGCGCACGCGCACACACACACACATGCTCCAAGGCGGTATCCAAGAGTCAATGCTCGATCCTCCAAGCACAAATAGGTGAGTACACACACACACACACACACACACACACACACACACACACACACTGGAATATGCGGCTCCAATGTGGAGTCCATATCTAGTCAAACACAAAACGAAATATCAGAATTTAATCACCTATAAAATTCTCAAGAGGAATTCACATCGTATCTTAAGATAAACTGTTTAACACGGGTGGGACGCGAACAAGGGGACACAGGTGGAAACTGAGTACCCACATGAGCCACAGGGACGTTAGAAAGAACTCTTTCAGTGTCAGAATAGTTAGGCAATGATGTGGTGGAGGCCGACTCCATACACAGTTTCAAGTGTAGATATGATAGAGCCCAGTAGGCTCAGGAACCTGTACACCAGTTGATTGACAGTTGAGAGGCGGGACCAAAGAGCTAAAACTCAACCCCCGTAAGCACAACTAGGTGAGCATACACACGGCGGCATTAATTCACAATGCAGGAAACTAGGTTCGATTCTCGGCAGAAAAATTGTTTAAGGGCAGAAACTGGGCAGTTTCACCTGATGCCCCTGTTCATCTAGCATTAAATTGGTACCTGGGAGTTAGATGGTTGTTTCGAGTTGAATCCTGGGATTCAATCCTGGATCCTGATCAACTGAAAATCCTGGGAGATGTACTTACGAACCTGTATACCTTTCCTCAATCTTTGACGCCTTTGGTTACGTTTATTAAACAGTTTACAAGCATGAAAACTTCCCAATCAACTGTTATTGTTATAAACAGCCTCCTGGTGCTTCGGAGCTCATTAACTGTTTATTAATTGTAAACAAAGGCACCAAAGATTTAGTAACTTGCGTAACTGCTTCGTAAATCTGGCCCCTGGTCATGAGCGGGGCTGATGTGCCTGTAGGTGTAGGGATCTAGGGACTCTAGCCAACTTCAGTTTATTATCCTTTACTTTTGTGCAACACTCCTCAGCAAACTACTTCCTGGAAATAGCAGTTATCCACAACAAGTTTTCTGAAGTTACTTTATTCAGCTGTGAACCTGTAATAATAACGCCGTTGTTTTTGTACGCATTATTATATATTTCATACAATATATATATTTGTATACCCAGAGCCAGGGGTTCCATGCACCTTAGCGTATCCAGAACTTTAACCACTAGACCACACTGACTCTTCAAAAGTATTTGAAGTAGTCAGACCTTTCACCCAACCCCCGACAGCTCTCGGTGGCCAATTTGAGTACAGATATTTCATCGAATCACCTTACCCAACCACTTGGGCTGGACGGTAGAGCGACAGTCTCGCTTCATGCAGGTCGGCGTTCAATTCCCGACCATCCACAAGTGGTTGGGCACCATTCCTTCCCCCGTCCCATCCAAAATCCTTATCCTGGCCTCTTCCCAGTGCTATATATTCGTAATGGCTTGGCACTTTCCCCCTAATAGTTCCCTTCCCTTCTCATGCTGGGGGCATGTTAGTAGCAATTATGCGAACAAGCTTGAATGGTCCCCAAGCCAATATGCAACAGAAAACTCCTTACCCCTGAAGGATACGAACCCAGACAGCCAGAGCTCAATGCACTATAGTGTATCCAGTACTTTGGAACAGTGTGGTCTAGTGGTTAAAGTACTGGATTCACTAAGGTGCATGAAGCCCTGGCTGTATGGGTTCGAATCCTTCAAGGGTGAGGAGTTTTCTGTTTTAAATATATAAATATATATATATATATATATATATATATATATATATATATATATATATATATATATATATAAAGAATAATCATTGGAAATTTAAATGTGAACTCCAGTGAGAGAAAATGGTATAATTGTAATCACTGTTCACTTCTTACTCTTGCTTTCAACGTCACGTGTCCTGTGATATTACGGCATGTGTTTTGTTCTTGAGATATTTTTGAATGTTCTTCTGTTCTTGAGATAACTGCCAGTTTTGGGTTAATAGACAAATACACGAGAGATAGTCTGAGAACTCATCTAGTTGTTTTCGCAAAATTTTGCTTGCAGGGTCGAGCATCTGCTCTTAAGCCCCGCCTTTTGACCATTATTAGCCCGTTGCAGTGACTATTTCCTTTGTTTTGTTATACATACATTTAAAACTATATATCGAGTTGGCTTCGACAACTTCATCATGTAGTCCGTTGCACATAATTACGACTCTGAGACGTCTAATATGTGTTTCCATTTTCCAAATGTGTCCTCTGATTCAACTGTTCCACAATTCGAACATTTGCCTCTGTATCTACTTTGTCAATCCCCCTTAGTATCTTGTACGTCTTCACCATGTCTGCCCTATTCCTTTCTTCCTCCAGCGTAGTGAGGTCCAGTTCCCCCCAGTCTTTCTTCATAGCTCGGGCCCCTTAGCTCAGGAACGAGCCTTGTTGCATCTTTTTGGATCTTTTCAAGTTTCATTTTGTGTTTCTTTAGATAGGGGTTCCACGCCAGGGCAGCATACTCAATAATGGGGTCTCGCAAAGGAAGTATACAGCACTTTAAAAGGGATCTTTGTCCAAGTTTCTGTAGGATAACTGACGTTTGCCAGCACAAGTGTAACCGTTGTTATTCTACTGAGGAGTGGCTCCGGGTTAGACCTCAAGTTACAGTCACTCCAGTCTCTCTCTCGTTCAATAAACCCCTGAACTATATGTTTGACACATCTCTAACCCTGTCCATGGAGGACAGAAGAAAATGTATATATGCTGGTTGTTGTTGTTGTTGTTTAAGATTTGCTACTTGCAACAAAAATTTCCAAATAGCACGGGCTATGGCGAGCCCGTATATGCTGGTTAGCATTGTAAATGTGTGGCCACGTCTGTGGTAGAAAATAATAAACATAATAATAAAAAAAAGTCTCTCTCTTTTGGAAGTTAGAATTTGCCATCCCGTCATACTGTACTGTGTTTGAAGTCTTATTTCTCCCATTCCCATCCTCATAGCCATACATTTGTTAGGGTTAAAGTCTAGCAGCCATTTCACAAATAATCTCTAGAGATTCTCAAATTCATCTTGTAAAACACTGCAGTCTTCTTAAGTTCTTATTCCCCTCGTTAGCTTAGCATCGTCAGTAAACATGAACAAATAATCTTACTTCTTCTGTTTGATCGTTTACGTATATTAGGAACAGAATGGGCCCTAGTACCGACCCTTGAGGCACTCCACTGTTTACCTTTCTCCTGTCTGATAGTTCTCCTCTGACTACGACTGCCTTCTTCCTCACAGGTACTCCTTCTCCCTCTTTGTACTTTTCCTCGATACACCAACCTGTTTTTCTATCTTGTATTGGAGTCGCTTGTGAGGAACTGTATCAAATGATTCATGACAATCCGGAAAAAAGACAATCAATCTGTCTAGCCGACTCTGGTTTGATTGTTGTCATCTTGTCGTAGATCTTAGGGAATGCTTGCTAGCGCGATCCCGGTCTGAAGTTCAGTGCTAATGTCCTTCTCCTTTCTTGTATATAGGTTATATATATATTTTGCCTAGACAGTCCTGATTTAGTTTCTTCGCAAGGTTCTAATGTTTGCCAGCATCACACATGCTGCTGATGTCACCCTGGCTGTGTGTGCCTCTGGTGCGAGTGTTGGATTATATCCACTCCCAAACCTCGTTCCTCTTCCAATTCTTCCTGTAGCTGTCTTCCGTTAATGGTATAGACTCCTTCTGGTCTTCTTCCTCCCTTCCTTGTCTTCATTACCTTACACCTTTTGGATTTGAACTCTAGCTGCTTTTTATTTGCCCATTTCTGGAGACAGTCAGGGTCTTCCTGTAACGTTCTGCAGTAATCCTTTATTTTTGCGTTCATCATTAGATTTGCATAGTTTGCAAACATTGACATGTATGAGTGTACTTCCTCGGGAGGATCATTAACATAAGTGCGTGTGGGCACATGTGTGCGTGTATGACCTTGATGCACACATGTGCGCGTGTGTGACCGTGATGCACACGCGTGCATGCTTGCGTCTATCGTAATTACCCGAGAAAGCGACAGGAAGCAGGCACGCAGAGCGGGCGATAAATTTCAAGAAATTATCACGAGCGGCTCCACAGCCACACCTTCCTATCTCAGAGGCAACCTGCACCTCCACCACCACCACCACCACCACCACCTGTGCAACTTGCACCACCACCACCACCACCACTACCTGTGCAACTTGCACCACCACTACTTGTGCACAGTATTGATCATCATTATTAAATTCATTGTAGGCGGTGTCTAGCTGTGACGCCACACTCCTGGTAGCCAAGCTGTGACGCCAGACTTCCGATAATACTACGACACTTTAATCTAGCATAACGTCACTCGGTCCTTTTCATACCTCGATTGCAGGTATGCACTCAAGTCATACATACCTGCAACCAACACTACAGAGGACCTTGACTTATCACCCAACAGAGAACCCGACATTGCAAGCAACGCAACTGAAGACCCTCGAAATTGCAGCTAATCAACAGCCCAGGAGCTCAAGTGGAAACGATTACAGCTTCCAGCGATTATAGGCAGCTGCATCTGGTGAGGGGGAGAGGGGGAGATGGTGAGAGATATCATAACCCCACCATCCCCTACCCCACCGATTCCACACATGTTGTTATAGATTCAGCTTCTCGTAACAGGTTCCATGTAGCACGGGCTATGGTGAGCCCGTAACTTGCCTGACACAGGAGCGGGGCAAGTAGCACGGGCTATGGTGAGCCCGTAACTTGCCTGACACAGGAGCGGGGCAAGTAGCACGGGCTATGGTGAGCCCGTAACTTGCCTGACACAGGAGCGGGGCAAGTAGCACGGGCTATGGTGAGCCCGTAGTGGACTTACCTGGCACAGGAGTGGTGCCTATATCCACACAGCTGCCAAGGAACGAATGTGATTATTCAGTTTATGGGGAGGACTGCGGTAGTTCTTAAGTTGGGGAAAAGTTTGTGTGTGGACGCCGTCCCGTGGGAGTAGGGTAAAAGACCTGATGTATTACTCCCCTTACGTGACCACTTCTCATTAAACAAGCCCAACCAAACCTGATCTAAAATAACCTATGCTATCCAAACTAATATAAGAGGATAAAATTGTGTTTCATATATGGCGTATACAACGAGTGTGACGGTTGTTGTTTTAGCTACTCAGAACGAAGTGTCCATGTAGCACGGGCTATGGCGAGCCCGTATGGGACGGCATGATGTTCGTGCCGCTACAGGTTTTAGATCCTGGCTGGCTCGTTGCCTATTCTTAAACCGCTTCAGTGAGGGGTTATTGTGGTATATTGAATTATGTAGCGTGACGTATATAAATTATCTCTGGGACAGACTACACCATCACTTAAGTGATAACATTATATTTCCTATATTGCTAAGCTGTTGTTGTTAGTGATAACATTACTTTCCATGATGTGTAACTAAGCGGCCGGAGTGTTTAAAGTCAAGTTGGCAAAGATATAACATTATTTTTAACAAGTAACTAGTGGGTAATATTTAGTTATCTTTTTTAAGGTGTGGCAGGTATCTGTTCTGTGAGAGACTTCATTATCTATCTGTCCAAAGCTGAAGGACAGATGATGGGGGGTTAACCTCCCCCAACTTTGCAGGGGGGAATGGTCGGGGTAGGGAGCTGGTCGGCCGAGCGGACAGCACACTGGACTTGTGATCCTGTGGTTCTGGGTTCGATCCCAGGCGCCGGCGAAAAACATTGGGCAGAGTTTCTTTCACCCTATGCCCCTGTTACCTTGCAGTAAATAGGTACCTGGGAGTTAGTCAGCTGTCATGGGCTGCTTCCTGGGGGTGGAGGCCTGGTCGAGGACCGGGCCGCGGGGACACTAAAGCCCGGAAATCATCTCAAGATAACCTCAAGAAGATAGGCCTAAGTTAAATTTAAGAAATATTAGTAATTATAGACCCCCCCCCCCCATGCGATTTTCATTGAGTCAAATGTGAAATAATAGGCGTGATTTCCCAAGAAATTTAGTGATCGTAACATTTTCTGAATCGTCCAGTTGTTTCAGTGCTTAATACATTTTGTGAGAGATGTGGGAAGGACCGAGAGGATGGGGAGCATGGGGTCAGCGGGGAGATGGGGTAAGAGTGGGGGAAGAAGAGGGGATAGAGTGGGGAAGAAGAGGGGATAGAGTGGGGAAGAGGAGGGGATAGAGTGGGGAAGAGGAGAGGATAGAGTAGGGAAAGAGTCCCGAATTCAGCCGGGTACCCATTCTAATATATAAAGGGAAATGTCAGAATGATCTTAGCAAACAACATAGAAATCATTGATAGATACAGCGATAGCAGGCGGCTTGACATCTGCGAGGCACTACACATCAAGAAGTCAACACCAGCAATCAACAGCCAATTAATGCACAACTATATTCTACCCACTTCAAGACTCCGTTCCAATATAGAAGCATCAAGAAATATGGGCCAATAGGCCCTCTGCAGTTACTTCCATTCTTACCTTCAATTTACCCAATTAATACCCATTGTTTCGTGTTCTGTCTTGTGTTGAAAGTTTTGTTCACCTCATCCAAAACTGTTATAACATATCACCTCACCCAAAATGCGGGTATAAAATGAAAGCTGTTTAAATCATAGCTCAGTAAGAACTCTGTTTAGTGTTTGCAGGTTATAGTTGTGTGTGTGTAAACTAAAAGTCTTTGAAAATGTAATAAGTTATTACGAAACGCGTTTAAGTGTCGCGTCAGACTAGAAATAAAAATTAATTTTGGAGAATTGATTTTTCAATTACCATCAACAGTGAAAAGAAACATAAGAAATATTGAGAAAATTCGTGTTAGAATTATTAATCTTACTTTTTCGGTCATATTTAATAATATATGTCTACAGAAAAGACTGCTACCAATAATATATATATATATATATATATATATATATATATATATATATATATATATATATATATATATATATATATATATATTTTTTGGGGGGGGGGGGGTTCCGTAGGCGTTATATTTGCGACGCCTATTGAAATGTTGATTGTGGGAAATTGTAATGTAGAATTGTAAACACATTTACAATCTGAAAATCCTGGAGTACGTTACATATAAATGAGAGGGTAGACTAAGCCTACATAGCAGTTACATATAAATCTAAATCACGAAACTGAAGCTTTCACACCTCCCCTCCCCCCCACTCCTGAGCCATCTCTAGAGATACGCCAGTGTTGTATGATACAGCATCTCGTGAAGGAACTGTATTTACCTCCCTGACAATTTATTCGTATGGTTAATCCTACTACGGGCTCACCATAACCCGTGCTACTTGGCACTTTTTGTTCCAGGTAGCGAATCTTTAGCAACAACAGTATGGTAAATATATTTATCAAACCTGTAGTTTTAATCTCTTGTAGTATTCATCAATATAATCCACTTCCATGGGTGTTATATCACCTAACACTAAGCCTACATTGTCGGCCTTATTTTATTACATTAGATAGACTACCTGAGATCAACAGGATTCATCACCAGTTTACCTGTTCACTTACGAAACCTTTATATCTTTCTTCAATTACGGAGGCTTAGTCTGCATTTATTAAGAGAGTTTATGAGCTCTGAAGCGCTATGAATATGTTTATAATAACTATACTTTGAAAGTTTCGAAGCTCGTAAAGTGTTTAGTAGAGGCTAAGCCGCCATGCTCAAAGAAAGATATACAGGTTTCGTAAAGTGGCCACGCCCCCATCCACCCTAGTTGGGGTGACCACGCCCCCATCCACCCTCGTAGGGTGACCACGCCCCCATCCACCCTCGTAGGGTGACCACGCCCCATCTTCCCTAGTAGGGTGACCACGCCCCCCATCCACCCTCGTAGGGTGACCACGCCCCCCATCCACCCAAGTAGGGGTGACACGCAACCCGTCCTCGCAAATTTAATAAGTCAATATTGACTTATTAAATTTGCGAGGACGGGTTGGACCACGCCCCCCATCCACCCAAGTAGGGGTGACCACGCCCCCCATCCACCCTAGTAGGGGTGACCACGACCCCCATCCACCCTAGTAGGGTGACCACAACCCCCATCCACCCTAGTAGGGTGACCACGCCCCCCATCCACCCTAGTAGGGGTGACCACGCCCCCCATCCACCCTAGTAGGGGTGACCACGCCCCCCATCCACCCTCGTAGGGTGACCACGCTCCCCATCCACCCTAGTAGGGGTGACCACGCCCCCATCCACCCTAGTAGGGGTGACCACGCCCCCCATCCACCCTAGTAGGGTGACCACGCCCCCTATCCAGCCAACCAGTAACAATAAAACAAAATTCCAATTACAAAGAGGTTCATTTCCTTTGGAATTACGGAGGAGTTGTAGTGGTAACGTGTCCTGCCACTTACTGCTGTGTTGTGTTGCCCGAGTGTTGCCTTACTGCTGTGGTGTTTGTTGCCTGAGTGTTGCTTTACTGCTGTGGTGTGTGTTGCCTAAGTGTTGCCTTACTGCTGTGGTGTGTTGCCTAAGTGTTGCCTTACTGCTGTGGTGTGTTGCCTGACTGCTGTTGTGTGTTGCCTTACTGCTGTGGTGTTTGTTGCCTGAGTGTTGCCTTACTGCTGCGGTGTGTTGCCTGAGTGTTGCCTTACTGCTGCGGTGTGTTGCCTGAGTGTTGCCTTACTGCTGCGGTGTGTTGCCTGAGCGTTGCCTTACTGCTGTGGTGTGTTGCCTTACTGCTGTGGTGTGTTGCCTTACTGCTGTGGTGTGTTGCCTGAGTGTTGCCTTACTGCTGTGGTGTGTTGCCTGAGTGTTGCCTTACTGCTGCGGTGTGTTGCCTTACTGGTGCGGTGTGTTGCCTGAGTGTTGCCTTACTGCTGCGGTGTGTTGCCTGAGTGTTGCCTTACTGCTGCGGTGTGTTGCCTGAGTGTTGCCTTACTGCTGCGGTGTGTTGCCTGAGTGTTGCCTTACTGCTGCGGTGTGTTGCCTTACTGCTGTGGTGTGTTGCCTGTGTGTTGCCTTACTGCTGTGGTGTGTTGCCTTACTGCTGTGGTGTGTTGCCTGAGTGTTGCCTTACTGCTGTGGTGTGTTGCCTTACTGCTGTGGTGTGTTGCCTTACTGCTGTGGCGTGTTGCCTGTGTTGCCTTACTGCTGTGGTGTGTTGCCTGTGTGTTGCCTTACTGCTGTGGTGTGTTGCCCGAGTGTTGCCTTACTGCTGTGGTGTGTTGCCTTACTGCTGTGGTGTGTTGCCTGAGTGTTGCCTTACTGCTGCGGTGTGTTGCCTGAGTGTTGCCTTACTGCTGTGGTGTGTTGCCTGAGTGTTGCCTTACTGCTGTGGTGTGTTGCCTTACTGCTGTGGTGTGTTGCCTGAGTGTTGTCTTACTGCTGCGGTGTGTTGCCTGAGTGTTGCCTTACTGCTGTGGTGTGTTGCCTGAGTGTTGCCTTACTGCTGTGGTGTGTTGCCTGAGTGTTGCCTTACTGCTGTGGTGTGTTGCCTGAGTGTTGCCTTACTGCTGTGGTGTGTTGCCTGAGTGTTGCCTTACTGCTGTGGTGTGTTGCCTGAGTGTTGCCTTACTGCTGTGGTGTGTTGCCTGAGTGTTGCCTTACTGCTGTGGTGTGTTGCCTGAGTGTTGCCTTACTGCTGTGGTGTGTTGCCTGAGTGTTGCCTTACTGCTGTGGTGTGTTGCCTGAGTGTTGCCTTACTGCTGTGGTGTGTTGCCTTACTGTGCTGTCTGGTAGCGACCTTCACGGTGCTGTCTGGTAGTGACCTTCACGGTGGATGCGAACCCGCTCACCTGGTACTCCCAAACAATCGCCCATGTAGACCACTACGTCACAACAACATATTACGTGCAATGCAACTATTGTATTCATTACCTTGCATTTCTTTGACCATGTCATAGTGTAGATGAGCGTTCACATTCTAATCTTCTGTATTTGCGTTCTGCAATACATTATGTAATACTTTTCTTGCAAAATGTAATTTGTTCTTATTAAATTTGTCGCCCACATTGTGGTTCTAAATTTCCTTCGTTACATTTTCCAATGCAGTTTGTCGTTAAACCTCATCCTTACATTATATTCTTGGTGAATGGTTTCTATTACTCTACATAATATAGTTTCTATAATCAATATATCATTATTTCCTTTTCCCTTAATTTCAGTGGTTTAGGCCTCAATAGCAACTATCATGCATACTGCATCTGGCCGTTAAATTATTAGTTGCTTAGGCCTACCACTGTCAATGAAAATCCTGCGTACAGTATTTGCCAATACTTCAATTAATGTTTATTTTTATTCAGTTATATTTTTAAAATCCAAGGTAACTTTTATGGTAAATAAAAACGTAATATATTCAGTAGCTGCCAATACGCTCTTTATTATCAGCATTAACTTCATGGTTCCTATAATTCCTTCACTGATTCATCAGAGTTCTGTCATTGGTACTTAATTATATACTTGTTTCTTATATATGTCAGCATGTACTTTTATTTATGCTGCACTTTTAGTTGCAGCATAAATACTTTTGCAGTGCAACACTGCAACAAAGCAGCATTGCAACTTTTATTTATATTGAAGATATAATTTGTTGTTTACTAGCTTGGTGACTAGAATTGTGTGTCACATATTATTAAAATGTGTTTTTGTTATTTTTTAACTTATTTTTTATTTCCACATTTTGTATTTTTCATGAATTATTAACGATATAAAAAAATCGCGAGAAAACCTGTTGTCATAAACGATGATTTTTACTTCAAATCACAAAATGAGAATTCGTGTTTTATTATTAAAGGAAAATATTGCTTCCATACAAATTTATTAAAAATGAATTACCGATATAATTTGAAGATAAAAGACGATAATTCCGTAACAACCATCCTCCCAGGACCACAACCATCCTCCCACCAGAGCCACAACCATCCTCCCAGGACCACAACCATCCTCCCAGGACCACAACCATCCTCCCAGCAGAGCCACAACCATCCTCCCAGCAGAGCCACAACCATCCTCCCAGCAGAGCCACAACCATCCTCCCACCAAAGCCACAACCATCCTCCCAGCAGAGCCACAACCATCCTCCCAGCAGAGCCACAACCATCCTCCCAGCAGAGCCACAACCATCCTCCCAGCAGAGCCACAACCATCCTCCCAGCAGAGCCACAACCATCCTCCCAGTATCAGAGCCACAACCATCCTCCCAACACCAGAGCCACAACCATCCTCCCAGTATCAGAGCCACAACCATCCTCCCAGTATCAGAGCCACAACCATCCTCCCAGTATCAGAGCCACAACCATCCTCCCAACACCAGAGCCACAACCATCCTCCCAACAGAGCCACAACCATCCTCCCAGCAGAGCCACAACCATCCTCCCAGCAGAGCCACAACCATCCTCCCACCAGAGCCACAACCATCCTCCCAACAGAGCCACAACCATCCTCCCAGGACCACAACCATCCTCCCAACACCAGTGCCACAACCATCCTCCCAACAGAGCCACAACCATCCTCCCAACAGAGCCACAACCATCCTCCCAGGACCACAACCATCCTCCCAACACCAGTGCCACAACCATCCTCCCAGCAGAGCCACAACCATCCTCCCACCAGAGCCACAACCATCCTCCCAGCAGAGCCACAACCATCCTCCCAGCAGAGCCACAACCATCCTCCCAGCAGAGCCACAACCATCCTCCCAGCAGAGCCACAACCATCCTCCCACCAGAGCCACAACCATCCTCCCAACAGAGCCACAACCATCCTCCCACCAGAGCCACAACCATCCTCCCAACAGAGCCACAACCATCCTCCCAGCAGAGCCACAACCATCCTCCCAACAGAGCCACAACCATCCTCCCAACAGAGCCACAACCATCCTCCCACCAGAGCCACAACCATCCTCCCAACAGAGCCACAACCATCCTCCCAACAGAGCCACAACCATCCTCCCAACAGAGCCACAACCATCCTCCCACCAGAGCCACAACCATCCTCCCAACACCAGAGCCACATAATGTACGCCCTAGAGAACTCTCGTCGTTCCCCTCCGTACAAAATGCAATGGTTTAGCCTAACTAAAAGCGTCAGAACCTGAACAACTCGCCTAAAGTGGCTCACACCTAAATAGCCCAATCATGTGAAATGGTGTAGAGAGTGACGACGTTCGGTTTCCGGACGGAAACCAAACGTCCTCTGGTTAACGTCGAAACGTTAGACTTAAGCTAACTTAATATTTCCCATTTACTTTGTTTGGCCTAGAGTCTAGATAGACCAATTCTATAGCTGGCCAGCGCTGCCCTCTCCTCCTGGTCCTGGCCAGCGCTGCCCAGTCCTCCTAGTCCTGGCCAGCGTTGCCCAGTCCTCCTGGTCCTGGCCAGCGCTGCCCAGTCCTCCTAGTCCTGGCCAGCGTTGCCCAGTCCTCCTGGTCCCGGCCAGCGCTGCCCAGTCCTCCTGGTCCTGCCCAGCGCTGCCCAGCGCTGCCCAGTCCTCCTGGTCCTGCCCAGCGCTGCCCAGTCCTCCTGGTCCTGCCCAGCGCTGCCCAATCCTCCTGGTCCTGCCCAGCGCTGCCCAGTCCTCCTGGTCCTGCCCAGCGCTGCCCAGTCCTCCTGGTCCTGCCCAGCGCTGCTCAGTCCTCCTGGTCCTGCCCAGCGCTGCCCAGTCCTCCTGGTCCTGCCCAGCGCTGCCCAGTCCTCCTGGTCCTGCCCAGCGCTGCCCTCTCCTGTTCCTGGCCAGCGCTGCCCCCCACTCCTGGTCCTGGCCAGCGCTGCCCAGTCCTCCTGGTCCTGGCCAGCACAGCCCACTCCTCCTGGTCCTGGCCAGCACAGCCCACTCCTCCTGGTCCTGGCCAGCACAGCCCACTCCTCCTGGTCCTGGCCAGCACAGCCCACTCCTCCTGGTCCTGGCCAGCACAGCCCACTCCTCCTGGTCCTGGCCAGCACAGCCCACTCCTCCTGGTCCTGGCCAGCACAGCCCACTCCTCCTGGTCCTGGCCAGCACAGCCCACTCCTCCTGGTCCTGGCCAGCACAGCCCACTCCTCCTGGTCCTGGCCAGCACTGCCCACTCCTCCTGGTCCTGGCCAGCACTGCCCACTCCTCCTGGTCCTGGCCAGCACTGCCCTCTCCTCCTGGTCCTGGCCAGCACTGCCCTCTCCTCCTGGTTCTTTAAACAAGTCAAGTCTCCCCGCATCATTCACCAGGCCGTTCTCTAGATTAACCACTTCGTAAACAAATGCAACCGTTTTGCCTAACATACGAACCCGAGCAACTCGCATAACCAAGGCTGGTGCATAGGAAAACGTCTATAATATAGAACATCACTTTTTACAAATACATTGCATTTCGAACGGAATGGTCAAATGCGTTGAAAATGCGACGTGTTAGGTGAGAGAACGGGTTATATACATGTATCGCTTCCCTTAATAACCTAACTGCCGGGAATACTTGCCAGATTTACTCATGTATCTCATTAATTGTAAAAATTACAAAATAATTTACTTTTAATTCATAACGGGACGGAAGCTTCAGTCACGAGTTACAGCAGTACAGAAAGTTACAGCTCTGCGGTGCATTAAGATACAGCACTGTGGTACAGTTACAGCACTGTAGTACAGAAAGTTACAGCACTGTTGTACAAAAAGCTACAGCACTGTAGTACAAAAACCTACAGCACTGTAGTACAAAAACCTACAGCATTGTAGTACAGACAGTTACAGAACTGTAGTACAGACAATTACAGCACTGTAGTACAGACAATTACAGCACTGTAGTACAGACAATTACAGCACTGTAGTACAGACAATTACAGCACTGTAGTACAGACAATTACAGCACTGTAGTACAGTTACAGCACTGTAGTACAGACAATTACAGCACTGTAGTACAGTTACAGCACTGTAGTACAGACAATTACAGCACTGTAGTACAGACAATTACAGCACTCTAGTATAGACAATTACAGCACTGTAGTACAGACAATTACAGCACTGTAGTATAGACAATTACAGCATTGTAGTACAGTTACAGCACTGTGGTACAGAAAGCTACAGCACTGTAGTACAGACAATTACAGCACTCTAGTATAGACAATTACAGCACTGTAGTACAAAAAGTTACAGCACTGCGGTACAAAAACTTACAGCACTGTAGTACAGAAAGCTACAGCATAGTACAAAAATCTACAACACTATAGTACAGACAGATACAGCACTGTAGTACAGACAGATACAGCACTGTAGTACAGACAGATACAGCACTGTAGTACAGACAGATACATCACTGTAGTAAAGACAGATACAGCATTGTAGTACAAAAATCTACAGCACTGTAGTACAGAAAGCTACAGCACTGTAGTACAAAATGCTACAGCACTGTAGTACAAAATGCTACAGCACTGTAGTACAAAATGCTACAGCACTGTAGTACAAAATGCTACAGCACTGTAGTACAAAATGCTACAGCACTGTAGTACAAAATGCTACAGCACTGTAGTACAAAATGCTACAGCACTGTAGTACAAAATGCTACAGCACTGTAGTACAAAATGCTACAGCACTGTAGTACAAAATGCTACAGCACTGTAGTACAAAATGCTACAGCACTGTAGTACAAAATGCTACAGCACTGTAGTACAAAATGCTACAGCACTGTAGTACAAAATGCTACAGCACTGTAGTACAGAAAGATCATGGTTTGCTGTACACTACTTCAGGATGAAGTAGTGTACTGTCAGCTACTGAACTGTCAGCAATGTTCTCAGAACATCCACAGATTCTCTATATATTACATACTTCCATAATAAAAATAATAATGACTGACAGTAGGAATCACAAAAAATGACATTAATAGAGTTCAATACAAATTAATAATTATAATTAAAATTATTTGAGTAAAATTACATTTTTATTAAAATAATTACTTTAATGTAATTAACGTTATTAAAATATTATAAATATTAATTATTAAAATAGTTTACAGGTTATCATGAAATTTATTAAATACAAAATATAATCCAAAAACATGTAAAATTTGATAAATAAAAAATATATAGTTTAACTTTACAATAATAATAATAATAATAATAATTGCATTAATAACAAATTTAAAGGTTGTTAGGCTTAATCCTTGCTTTATCCCTTTTAAGTCACCAGAGGCTAAAGACCTTATTAAATAAATAAGACTAACTTCTAATTATTTACAAATAATAACAAACGAAATTAAAATACAAAAATGAAAAAAAATTAACATAATAAATGACGCATCAGGCTTCAACACGTACATATACGATGTAGTGACACAACATACAATAAGCTAAAACAAAATTTTGAATAAATGAAGCGAAAAAATAAATCACGTGCAATATTAGCACGAGACTCTGAGGTTCAACAACACGACGACGCTGGTCACAGTAATGACGGATAGACGACCACGACCCCCCCCCCCCCCACACACACACAACAGGTAGCAATTACCAGTTCTGCGCCTCAGGGCTGTAGCTAACGGTGGAGACCTTTCAAAGCTGGTCAACCAATCAAGGCTGATTATCCCATCAAGGCTGATCATCGACCTTTCAAACTGAAGTCGACCTATCAAACCTGGTCGACCTGTCAAACCTGGTAAATTTATCCAGGCTGGTGGATCTATTAATCTCATCAACTTATGCAAGGTAGTCCAGGTTGATTGACCAACTCTCTATCTTGATCTACCCGCAGATTATCTTCAGTGCAACAATAATCACCCTAACTTCAGTAATCCAAATAATAATGCAAAGATAAAATAATTTCAGCATAATCCAAACTAAAGATAATTGTCATTAACAGACTAATCACTTCAAAAGTACAAAAGTATTAATTATTTTAAATCGACCACGTTGTCATCGTGGACCTAGGTAGTATTAGCCTAATTAATCATAGGTGCCCTGCACCTGGCAGGGTACTAGAACCGTTGTGGTACATAGGGGTACATGCCCAAGGTCACAAAGGTGTGTACCATGCTTGGGTACACATCCAAGGACACCAAGGTGTACAGTGTGCTTGGGGGTACACACAAAATGTTACAAATGTGTGTACCACGTTGAGGGAACAATTCCAAAATCAGCTAGATGTGTACCGTGCGGACGTACCTGTAGTACTGGTAGTGGGGTTGGGTGACGTGTAGGTCCATGGGCATGGAGGGGTGGGGCAGGTGGTGGGGAGCATACCCCTGGGCCGCCTCCCCTCCCTGCATCATACTCAGAGGCCAGAATGGGTCCATTGCCCCCCACCCCTGCACCCCTCCTCCCCCAGGGGCGCCGCGCGGGTTGGCCGCCAACTTGCCGGTGTGACGAGCACTTCACCTGCAGTAGCGCACACCTGCCCTAGCTCACACCTGCAGCCACTACACCCACACTCGCGCGTCTGGCATCTACTGGCCCTCTCACACTGATCTCTGGCAAGCACTGATAACACACTACGGGCGGTATCCGGGAGGAACACGGTACACGTGGGGCGCCAGTGGGGAAGCCGACTACCTTTGTCACATGACGTTTGCACCGGGTTGGTGTGTGCACTGGGGAGCGTGCGGGCCTCGGGGTGCAGCAGCCATCACAGTGGGGAGGGGCAACTGTACGCTCCGCCCCCATACTGGATGGCTCATTGACTTCCTTGGCCGGGGCTCCACCCCCCGTCGTACCAGCAACCAATCGGGGCGCGTGTCACCGTGCTGCTAACCACTAGCTGCGTGAGCCCCCTTGTCGACCAATAAGGGGGCGGAGACCCCCGTGTACGGCTCCCATTGCAGCGATCAAACACAATTACCGCTAATAATCGCACTCCATTTTGCATGTGGGACTGAGGGCCGATACAGACGACTGGCTTCCCGCCTTGCGACACGCCTGGCCCTCTGTGCGGCCGCCGACACTTCTGTGGCACACTACACTCACCTCTTTCTGGGTGCTGTGGTAAGGGTTGAGCTTCACCTCTTGGGTACAACCTCTAGCACTATCAACTGGACTAGTTGCACAGTTCACGTGGTGTCGAGGAGACAGTCCCAAAACAAGACTCAACGTCAACACTCAGACGGAAGATTTGATTGTTGCCGCCGAAGGCGGCTAGTTTATTGTGCACCTCATACTCATCCTGTGAGCGGTAGCGCAAAAGCATTACAGAGGGCACAAAAGGTCTTTATCAGACGGAAGAGCTACACAAAAACCCGACTATGACAGGAATTTATTTAATTTCTTACATGTGCTTGCCGAGATTTTTTCTTGATAGAATAAACCTTATAAATTCCATCATTTTGTTGCTAATGAAAATAAATTCAAATGTCTAAATTATTGTATCAAACAATCCCACTCATTCTCGAGTTGACGCTCCGGAGGAAATATAATTTTCTTGCCTAGTCAGAATGTACAAACCCAAGCAACCCACCTAACCTATCGAGGCCAATGCATTGAAAGCGTCGGTATTACGGCGTATTAATGTTTACCCAATACGTCGATTTTTTAATGTATGGTTATCTTGAGGTTATCTTGAGATGATTTCGGGGCTTTAGTGTCCCCGCGGTCCGGTCCTCGACCAGGCCTCCAACCCCGGGAAGCAGCCCGTGATTAAATAAAGATTAAATAGATTAAATGGTAGATTCTGTAAAAAAAAAAGGGGGGGGGGAAATGTTATGTAATGAGGTGAGAGCACATAATTTCGTCTCTGTCACCCAAACACGTGTATAAACATGTACATCACACAAACATGTACATACACACATGTATACACGTGCAAACAAGCCTGAATGGTCCCCAGGACTAGATACAACTTCTGGGGTGTGAGTTTTCAGTTACATGTATACACATGTATAAAACATGTACTTTATCTTGCCTGTTAATTAAAACACAAATTCTCCATACAGAATACATCATATAACTCACTATATACCACTCCTTTAACCATACAATACAATGAATATGCACCATACAAGACCCATGAATTATACAGTATACACTCATACAACACAAGGCATATATATATACACATACAAAACTTAGATCATGCAACCATACATCATACAGCCCACTAAATACTAATCATACAACCTCTCATTATGTAGATAAAGACTATACAGCATACACCATGTGTCATACAACACATCTTACGTATCATACAACACATGCGTCATAAAGCATCTATACAACGCATCTCACAATACTCACCATGAAGCATAAAACATGCACCATGAGTTATACTTCATACACCATGTCATACATCATACAAATCTCTTTCATAAACACACTATACACGTTACAACGCATTATCCGACAGTTCATGCCGCAACAATCCATACACCATACAATCAACGATATTCACCATACATAAGGCAATGTATACCTCACACATCATTCTGAATAATGTAATTGTTATACATGTTATGTGTATACCGTATCATATATGCCATTCATTATGCACACTTTATTATACATGCAATACATTGCACATATTGCATTATATACAATTACCATACATGTCACAACTGTATTATACATGTTATACATTTTACATGATATACATGACATGCAATATTCACTATACACAATACTATAATCATGTACACTATACATAAACATGTACACTATACAAACATGTATCGAATACTGCTTGCCATGACTATACATAATCATCATAAATGCATTATACACGTCATATCTGTGTAAGACAACCTGTCCTCCTACAACCTGTCCTCCTGCAACCTGTCCTCCTGCACCCTGTCCTCCTGCAACCCTGTCCTCCTACAACCTGTCCTCCTACAACTGTCCTCCTACAACCTGTCCTCCTACAACCTGTCCTCCTACAACCTGTCCTCCTACAACCTGTCCTCCTACAACCTGTCCCCTACAACCTGTCCTCCTACAACCTGTCCTCCTACAACCTGTCCTCCTACAACCTGTCCTCCTACAACCTGTCCTCCTACAACCTGTCCTCCTACAACCTGTCCTCCTACAACCTGTCCTCCTACAACCTGTCCTCCTACAACCTGTCGTCCGACAAAGAACGTCGCATTTCGATCATATGCGTTACATGAGGGCAAAAATTGTCGTACTAGAAATGGAAGCGGCTGGCGAAAGTGACGTACTATCCCGTTTTCTGTTTTGGGTCCTCTGGTAGGTTAGGAGAGGACACTTTAAACTGACCGTTTCTTGACGTAAGAGACCTTAGCAGGACGGATAAGAGTAATGACACATACTGCATGTGCATCACGTATTATTCACACCATACACGACGTATCATACGAAATACATCAAGCGTGATAATTCTAGCTTCATGCACGATAAATTCCCCCCCACACACACACACCTGCCTCGCCAACCATACCTCCTGCGTCATTTGTATGAACCTAACCTCAAATTAAGTTTATACAGTAGTCTTCGAAAACGCGCGCGCTTGCACACGCACACTGGCAATATTGTATGTGTGTCACAGGATCACAAGTCCAGTGTGCTGTCCGCTCGGCCGACCGGCTCCCATGGCCTCGCTTAACTCATATATACAACTCCAGAACAAAACATGGCAATATTTATATACATTTGTAAGTTAAAACACATCAAGATACACTGCATTACAGGCTGTTTTTTTTTTTATGTGTTTCTACCACAGACGTAGCCACACATTTACAATGCTAACCAGCATATATACATTTTCTTCTGTCTCCATGGACAGGGTTAGAGAGAGAGGAGGTTAGCATTTTAAAGCACCGACTCACCTTCAGTGGTTGATTGTTCAATAAACCCTTGAAATATATTACAGGCTGTGTCGTAGACTGGTGTCATCACACACTAACTTACACCCGTAGTAGATTAATTCAAGAAATATATAATGGCCGATAATTCTGGCAAATGTTGTTAAATGCTTAGTTTAAAAGTTACTTTAATTTGCTATTTCTCGAAGACCAAGACCACTGTCCATTGAGGACAGAAGAAAATGTATATATGCTGGTTAGCATTGTAAATGTGTGGCCACGTCTGTGGTAGAAAATAATAATAAAAAAAACAGGACCAAAAATAAAGGGAACCCAAGCGAGGGAACCCTGCAGAGAAACCCTTTAGATTTAGGGACCCTGGAGAGGAAGCCCATAAAAGGGACTTCCTTTGACAGAGATACTCATTAGTAGAAATATTCCACTTTACACGATACTCATTTTAACCTGAAAGATGGAACAATCCTCACGAAGGCTGGTTCAAGTCTTCACACATTTATTTCACATCACACAAATATTTGCCTAATATAATCCTATTAAGGTGGTTGGGGTAACGTCAAGTGCGCGCGCATGTACACCTTCAGCGTCTTCAAGTGCTTAACGTTCACTGGTGAAGATGTTGGCAGGCGAGAGAC
>WNGS01165523.1:28754588-28768636 GCA_020271785.1 Procambarus virginalis | reverse complement strand
TATAGAGTAGGGAAAGAGTCCCGAATTCAGCCGGGTACCCATTCTATATATAAAGAGAAATGTCAGAACTGATCTTAGCAAACAACATAGAAATCATTGATAGATACAGCGATAGCAGGCGGCTTGACATCTGCGAGGCACTACACATCAAGAAGTCAACACCAGCAATCACACAGCCAATTAATGCACAACTATTTCTACCCACTTCAAGACTCCGCTCCAATATAGAAGCATCAAGAAATATGGGCCAATAGGCCCTCTGCAGTTACTTCCATTCTACCTTCATTTACCCAATTAATACTCATTGTTTCGTGTTCTGTCCTGTGTTGAAAGTTTTGTTCACCTCATCCAAAACTGTTATAACATATCACTTCACCCAAAATGCGGGTATAAATGAAAGCTGTTTAAATCATAGCTCAGTAAGAACTCTGTTTAGTGTTTGCAGGTTATAGTTGTGTGTGTGTAAACTAAAAGTCTTTGAAAATGTAATAAGTTATTACGAAACGCGTTTAAGTGTCGCGTCAGACTAGAAATAAAATTATTTTGGAGAATTGATTTTTCAATTACCATCAACAGTGAAAAGAAACATAAGAAATATTGAGAAAATTCGTGTTAGAATTATTAATCTTACTTTTCGGTCATATTTTAATATATATTCTACAGAAAAGACTGCTACCAATATATTTATATATAATATATATATATATATATATAATATATATATATAATATATATATATATATATATATATATATATAATATATGAAGTTACCACCTCTGGTGCAAGTTTAGGGACCCATAGCCTCGGAGAAGAAAATAAAGAGTACTCAGAGAAGACCTTGTGGATCCTCACTGAACACTTTGATATTTTCTTCTCCTATATTATATTATTATATTTTTTTTTTTTTGGGGGGGGGTGGGGGGTTCCGTAGGCGTATATTTGCGACGCCTATTGAAATGTTGATTGTGGGAAATTTTAATGTAGAATTGTAAACACATTTACAATCTGAAAATCCTGGAGTACGTTACATATAAATGAGAGGGTAGACTAAGCCTACATAGCAGTTACATATAAATCTAAATCACGAAACTGAAGCTTTCACACCTCCCCTCCCCCCCACTCCTGAGCCATCTCTAGAGATATGCCAGTGTTGTATGATACAGCATCTCGTGAAGGAACTGTATTTACCTCCCTGACAATTTATTCGTATGGTTAATCCTACTACGGCTCACCATAACCCGTGCTACTTGGCACTTTTTGTTCCAGGTAGCGAATCTTTAGCAACAACAGTATGGTAAATATATTTATCAAACCTGTAGTTTTAATCTCTTGTAGTATTCATCAATATAATCCACTTCCATGGGTGTTATATCACCTAACACTAAGCCTACATTGTCGGCCTTATTTATACATTAGATAGACTACCTGAGAACAACAGGATTCATCACCAGTTTACCTGTTCACTTACGAAACCTTTATATCTTTCTTCAATTACGGAGTCTTAGTCTGCATTTATTAAGAGAGTTTATGAGCTCTGAAGCGCTATGAATATGTTTATAATAACTATACTTTGAAAGTTTCGAAGCTCGTAAAGTGTTTAGTAGAGGCTAAGCCGCCATGCTCAAAGAAAGATATACAGGTTTCGTAAAGTGGCCACGCCCCCATCCACCCTAGTAGGGTGACCACGCCCCCATCTTCCCTAGTAGGGGTGACCACGCCCCCATCCACCCTCGTAGGGTGACCACGCCCCCATCTTCCCTAGTAGGGTGACCACGCCCCCATCCACCCTCGTAGGGTGACCACGCCCCCATCTTCCCTAGTAGGGTGACCACGCCCCCATCCACCCTCGTAGGGTGACCACGCCCCCCATCTACCCTCGTAGGGTGATCACGCCCCCCATCCACCCAAGTAGGGGTGACCACGACCCCCATCTACCCTAGTTGGGTGACCACGCCCCCCATCCACCCTAGTAGGGGTGACCACGCCCCCCATCCACCCAAGTAGGGGTGACCACGACCCCCATCCACCCTAGTAGGGGTGACCACGACCCCCATCCACCCTAGTAGGGGTGACCACGACCCCCATCCACCCTAGTAGGGTGACCACGCCCCCCATCCACCCTAGTAGGGTGACCACGCCCCCCATCCACCCTAGTAGGGGTGACCACGACCCCCATCCACCCTAGTAGGGTGACCACGCCCCCATCCACCCTAGTAGGGGTGACCACGCCCCCCATCCACCCTAGTAGGGGTGACCACGCCCCCCATCCACCCTAGTAGGGGTGACCACGCCCCCCATCCACCCTAGTAGGGGTGACCACGCCCCCCATCCACCCTAGTAGGGTGACCACGCCCCATCCACCCTAGTAGGGGTGACCACGCCCCCCCCATCCACCCTAGTAGGGGTGACCACGCCCCCCCATCCACCCTAGTAGGGTGACCACGCCCCCCATCCACCCTAGTTGGGTGACCACGCCCCCCATCCACCCTAGTAGGGTGACCACGCCCCCCATCCACCCTAGTAGGGGTGACCACGCCCCCCATCCAGCCAACCAGTAACAATAAAACAAAATTCCAATTACAAAGAGGTTCATTTCCTTTGGAATTACGGAGGAGTTGTAGTGGTAACGGTGGTGCGTGTCCTGCCACTTACTGCTGTGTTGTGTTGCCCGAGTGTTGCTTTACTGCTGTGGTGTTTGTTGCCTAAGTGTTGCCTTACTGCTGTGGTGTGTTGCCTAAGTGTTGCCTTACTGCTGTGGTGTGTTGCCTAAGTGTTGCCTTACTGCTGTGGTGTGTTGCCTGACTGCTGTTGTGTGTTGCTTTACTGCTGTGGTGTTTGTTGCCTGAGTGTTGCCTTACTGCTGCGGTGTGTTGCCTTACTGGTGCGGTGTGTTGCCCGAGTGTTGCCTTACTGCTGCGGTGTGTTGCCTGAGTGTTGCCTTACTGCTGCGGTGTGTTGCCTGAGTGTTGCCTTACTGCTGCGGTGTGTTGCCTGAGCGTTGCCTTACTGCTGCGGTGTGTTGCCTTACTGCTGTGGTGTGTTGCCTGAGTGTTGCCTTACTGCTGCGGTGTGTTGCCTTACTGGTGCGGTGTGTTGCCTGAGTGTTGCCTACTGCTGCGGTGTGTTGCCTGAGTGTTGCCTTACTGCTGCGGTGTGTTGCCTGAGTGTTGCCTTACTGCTGTGGTGTGTTGCCTGTGTGTTGCCTTACTGCTGTGGTGTGTTGCCTGAGTGTTGCCTTACTGCTGTGGTGTGTTGCCTGAGTGTTGCCTTACTGCTGTGGTGTGTTGCCTTACTGCTGTGGTGTGTTGCCTGTGTGTTGCCTTACTGCTGTGGTGTGTTGCCTGAGTGTTGCCTTACTGCTGTGGTGTGTTGCCTTACTGCTGTGGTGTGTTGCCTGAGTGTTGCCTTACTGCTGCGGTGTGTTGCCTGAGTGTTGCCTTACTGCTGTGGTGTGTTGCCTTACTGCTGTGGTGTGTTGCCTGAGTGTTGCCTTACTGCTGCGGTGTGTTGCCTGAGTGTTGCCTTACTGCTGTGGTGTGTTGCCTGAGTGTTGCCTTACTGCTGTGGTGTGTTGCCTGAGTGTTGCCTTACTGCTGTGGTGTGTTGCCTGAGTGTTGCCTTACTGCTGTGGTGTGTTGCCTGAGTGTTGCCTTACTGCTGTGGTGTGTTGCCTGAGTGTTGCCTTACTGCTGTGGTGTGTTGCCTGAGTGTTGCCTTACTGCTGTGGTGTGTTGCCTTACTGCTGTGGTGTGTTGCCTTACTGCTGTGGTGTGTTGCCCGAGTGTTGCCTTACTGCTGTGGTGTGTTGCCTTACTGCTGCTGCGTGTTGCCTGAGTGTTGCCTTACTGCTGTGGTGTGTTGCCCGAGTGTTGCCTTACTGCTGTGGTGTGTTGCCCGAGTGTTGCCTTACTGCTGTGGTGTGTTGCCTTACTACTGTGGCGTGTTGCTGAGTGTTGCCTTACTGCTGTGGCGTGTTGCCTGTGTTGCCTTACTGCTGTGGAGTGTTGCCTTACTGCTGTGGTGTGTTGCCTGAGTGTTGCCTTACTGCTGTGGTGTGTTGCCCGAGTGTGCCTTACTGCTGTGGTGTGTGCCTGTGTGTTGCCTTACTGCTGTGGTGTGTTGCCTGAGTGTTGCCTTACTGCTGTGGTGTGTTGCCTGAGTGTTGCCTTACTGCTGTGGTGTGTTGCCTTACTGTGCTGTCTGGTAGTGACCTTCACGGTGCTGTCTGGTAGTGACCTTCACGGTGGATGCGAACCCGCTCACCTGGTACTCCCAAACAATCGCCCATGTAGACCACTACGTCACAACAAGATATTACGTGCAATGCAACTATTGTATTCATTACCTTTGCATTTCTTTGACCATGTCATAGTGTAGATGAGCGTTCACATTCTAATCTTCTGTATTTGCGTTCTGCAATACATTATGTAATACTTTTCTTGCAAAATGTAATTTGTTCTTATTAAATTTGTCGCCCACATTGTGGTTCTAAATTACCTTCGTTACATTTTCCAATGCAGTTTGTCGTTAAACCTCATCCTTACATTATATTCTTGGTGAATGGTTTCTATTACTCTACATAATATAGTTTCTATAATCAATATATCATTATTTCCTTTTCCCTTAATTTCAGTGGTTTAGGCCTCAATAGCAACTATCATGCATACTGCATCTGGCCGTTAAATTATTAGTTGCTTAGGCCTACCACTGTCAATGAAAATCCTGCGTACAGTATTTGCCAATACTTCAATTAATGTTTATTTTTATTCAGTTATATTTTTAAAATCCAAGGTAACTTTTATGGTAAATAAAAACGTAATATATTCAGTAGCTGCCAATACGCTCTTTATTATCAGCATTAACTTCATGGTTCCTATAATTCCTTCACTGATTCATCAGAGTTCTGTCATTGGTACTTAATTATATACTTGTTTCTTATATATGTCAGCATGTACTTTTATTTATGCTGCACTTTTAGTTGCAGCATAAATACTTTTGCAGTGCAACACTGCAACAAAGCAGCATTGCAACTTTTATTTATATTGAAGATATAATTTGTTGTTTACTAGCTTGGTGACTAGAATTGTGTGTCACATATTATTAAAATGTGTTTTGTTATTTTTTAACTTATTTTTTATTTCCACATTTTGTATTTTTCATGAATTATTAACGATATAAAAAAATCGCGAGAAAACCTGTTGTCATAAACGATGATTTTTACTTCAAATCACAAAATGAGAATTCGTGTTTTATTATTAAAGGAAAATATTGCTTCCATACAAATTTATTAAAAATGAATTACCGATATAATTTGAAGATAAAAGACGATAATTCCGTAACAACCATCCTCCCAGGACCACAACCATCCTCCCACCAGAGCC
The DNA here is from genome assembly GCA_020271785.1 of Procambarus virginalis. Lineage (NCBI taxonomy): Eukaryota > Metazoa > Arthropoda > Malacostraca > Decapoda > Cambaridae > Procambarus > Procambarus virginalis. The sequence goes on along the minus strand of WNGS01165523.1, from coordinate 28,763,254 downwards.
ACAACCATCCTCCCAGGACCACAACCATCCTCCCAGGACCACAACCATCCTCCCAGCAGAGCCACAACCATCCTCCCAGCAGAGCCACAACCATCCTCCCAGCAGAGCCACAACCATCCTCCCACCAAAGCCACAACCATCCTCCCAGCAGAGCCACAACCATCCTCCCAGCAGAGCCACAACCATCCTCCCAGCAGAGCCACAACCATCCTCCCAGCAGAGCCACAACCATCCTCCCAGCAGAGCCACAACCATCCTCCCAGTATCAGAGCCACAACCATCCTCCCAACACCAGAGCCACAACCATCCTCCCAGTATCAGAGCCACAACCATCCTCCCAGTATCAGAGCCACAACCATCCTCCCAGTATCAGAGCCACAACCATCCTCCCAACACCAGAGCCACAACCATCCTCCCAACAGAGCCACAACCATCCTCCCAGCAGAGCCACAACCATCCTCCCAGCAGAGCCACAACCATCCTCCCACCAGAGCCACAACCATCCTCCCAACAGAGCCACAACCATCCTCCCAGGACCACAACCATCCTCCCAACACCAGTGCCACAACCATCCTCCCAACAGAGCCACAACCATCCTCCCAACAGAGCCACAACCATCCTCCCAGGACCACAACCATCCTCCCAACACCAGTGCCACAACCATCCTCCCAGCAGAGCCACAACCATCCTCCCACCAGAGCCACAACCATCCTCCCAGCAGAGCCACAACCATCCTCCCAGCAGAGCCACAACCATCCTCCCAGCAGAGCCACAACCATCCTCCCAGCAGAGCCACAACCATCCTCCCACCAGAGCCACAACCATCCTCCCAACAGAGCCACAACCATCCTCCCACCAGAGCCACAACCATCCTCCCAACAGAGCCACAACCATCCTCCCAGCAGAGCCACAACCATCCTCCCAACAGAGCCACAACCATCCTCCCAACAGAGCCACAACCATCCTCCCACCAGAGCCACAACCATCCTCCCAACAGAGCCACAACCATCCTCCCAGCAGAGCCACAACCATCCTCCCAACAGAGCCACAACCATCCTCCCAACAGAGCCACAACCATCCTCCCACCAGAGCCACAACCATCCTCCCAACACCAGAGCCACATAATGTACGCCCTAGAGAACTCTCGTCGTTCCCCTCCGTACAAAATGCAATGGTTTAGCCTAACTAAAAGCGTCAGAACCTGAACAACTCGCCTAAAGTGGCTCACACCTAAATAGCCCAATCATGTGAAATGGTGTAGAGAGTGACGACGTTCGGTTTCCGGACGGAAACCAAACGTCCTCTGGTTAACGTCGAAACGTTAGACTTAAGCTAACTTAATATTTCCCATTTACTTTGTTTGGCCTAGAGTCTAGATAGACCAATTCTATAGCTGGCCAGCGCTGCCCTCTCCTCCTGGTCCTGGCCAGCGCTGCCCAGTCCTCCTAGTCCTGGCCAGCGTTGCCCAGTCCTCCTGGTCCTGGCCAGCGCTGCCCAGTCCTCCTAGTCCTGGCCAGCGTTGCCCAGTCCTCCTGGTCCCGGCCAGCGCTGCCCAGTCCTCCTGGTCCTGCCCAGCGCTGCCCAGCGCTGCCCAGTCCTCCTGGTCCTGCCCAGCGCTGCCCAGTCCTCCTGGTCCTGCCCAGCGCTGCCCAATCCTCCTGGTCCTGCCCAGCGCTGCCCAGTCCTCCTGGTCCTGCCCAGCGCTGCCCAGTCCTCCTGGTCCTGCCCAGCGCTGCTCAGTCCTCCTGGTCCTGCCCAGCGCTGCCCAGTCCTCCTGGTCCTGCCCAGCGCTGCCCAGTCCTCCTGGTCCTGCCCAGCGCTGCCCTCTCCTGTTCCTGGCCAGCGCTGCCCCCCACTCCTGGTCCTGGCCAGCGCTGCCCAGTCCTCCTGGTCCTGGCCAGCACAGCCCACTCCTCCTGGTCCTGGCCAGCACAGCCCACTCCTCCTGGTCCTGGCCAGCACAGCCCACTCCTCCTGGTCCTGGCCAGCACAGCCCACTCCTCCTGGTCCTGGCCAGCACAGCCAACTCCTCCTGGTCCTGGCCAGCACAGCCCACTCCTCCTGGTCCTGGCCAGCACAGCCCACTCCTCCTGGTCCTGGCCAGCACAGCCCACTCCTCCTGGTCCTGGCCAGCACAGCCCACTCCTCCTGGTCCTGGCCAGCACTGCCCCTCCTCCTGGTCCTGGCCAGCACTGCCCTCTCCTCCTGGTTCTTTAAACAAGTCAAGTCTCCCCGCATCATTCACCAGGCCGTTCTCTAGATTAACCACTTCGTAAACAAATGCAACCGTTTTGCCTAACATACGAACCCGAGCAACTCGCATAACCAAGGCTGGTGCATAGGAAAACGTCTATAATATAGAACATCACTTTTTACAAATACATTGCATTTCGAACGGAATGGTCAAATGCGTTGAAAATGCGACGTGTTAGGTGAGAGAACGGGTTATATACATGTATCGCTTCCCTTAATAACCTAACTGCCGGGAATACTTGCCAGATTACTCATGTATCTCATTAATTGTAAAAATTACAAAATAATTTACTTTTAATCATAACGGGACGGAAGCTTCAGTCACGAGTTACAGCAGTACACAAAGTTACAGCTCTGCGGTGCATTAAGATACAGCACTGTGGTACAGTTACAGCACTGTAGTACAGAAAGTTACAGCACTGTAGTATAAAAAGCTACAGCACTGTAGTACAAAAAGCTACAGCACTGTAGTACAAAAAGCTACAGCACTGTAGTACAAAAACTACAGCATTGTAGTACAGACAGTTACAGAACTGTAGTACAGACAATTACAGCACTGTAGTACAGACAATTACAGCACTGTAGTACAGACAATTACAGCACTGTAGTACAGACAATTACAACACTGTAGTACAGACAATTACAGCACTGTAGTACAGACAATTACAGCACTGTAGTACAGACAATTACAGCACTGTAGTACAGACAATTACAGCACTGTAGTACAGACAATTACAGCACTGTAGTACAGACAATTACAGCACTGTAGTACAGACAATTACAGCACTGTAGTACAGACAATTACAGCACTGTAGTACAGACAATTACAGCACTGTAGTACAGACAATTACAGCACTGTAGTACAGACAATTACAGCACTGTAGTACAGAGTTACAGCACTGTAGTACAGAGTTACAGCACTGTAGTACAGAGTTACAGCACTGTAGTACAGACAATTACAGCACTGTAGTACAGACAATTACAGCACTGTAGTACAAAATTACAGCATTGTAGTACAGTTACAGCACTGTGGTACAGAAAGGTACAGCACTGTAGTACAGACAATTACAGCACTCTAGTATAGACAATTACAGCACTGTAGTACAAAAAGTTACAGCACTGCGGTACAAAACTTACAGCACTGTAGTACAGAAAGCTACAGCATAGTACAAAAATCTACAACACTATAGTACAGACAGATACAGCACTGTAGTACAGACAGATACAGCACTGTAGTACAGACAGATACAGCACTGTAGTACAGACAGATACAGCACTGTAGTACAGACAGATACATCACTGTAGTAAAGACAGATACAGCATTGTAGTACAAAAATCTACAGCACTGTAGTACAGAAAGCTACAGCACTGTAGTACAAAATGCTACAGCACTGTAGTACAAAATGCTACAGCACTGTAGTACAAAATGCTACAGCACTGTAGTACAAAATGTTACAGCACTGTAGTACAAAATGCTACAGCACTGTAGTACAAAATGCTACAGCACTGTAGTACAAAATGCTACAGCACTGTAGTACAAAATGCTACAGCACTGTAGTACAAAATGCTACAGCACTGTAGTACAAAATGCTACAGCACTGTAGTACAAAATGCTACAGCACTGTAGTACAAAATGCTACAGCACTGTAGTACAAAATGCTACAGCACTGTAGTACAAAATGCTACAGCACTGTAGTACAAAATGCTACAGCACTGTAGTACAAAATGTTACAGCACTGTAGTACAAAATGCTACAGCACTGTAGTACAGAAAGATCATGGTTTGCTGTACACTACTTCAGGATGAAGTAGTGTACTGTCAGCTACTGAACTGTCAGCAATGTTCTCAGAACATCCACAGATTCTCTATATATTACATACTTCCATAATAAAAATAATAATGACTGACAGTAGGAATCACAAAAAATGACATTAATAGAGTTCAATACAAATTAATAATTATAATTAAAATTATTTGAGTAAAATTACATTTTTATTAAAATAATTACTTTAATGTAATTAACGTTATTAAAATATTATAAATATTAATTATTAAAATAGTTTACAGGTTATCATGAAATTTATTAAATACAAAATATAATCCAAAAACATGTAAAATTTGATAAATAAAAAATATATAGTTTAACTTTACAATAATAATAATAATAATAATAATAATTGCATTAATAACAAATTTAAAGGTTGTTAGGCTTAATCCTTGCTTTATCCCTTTTAAGTCACCAGAGGCTAAAGACCTTATTAAATAAATAAGACTAACTTCTAATTATTTACAAATAATAATAAACGAAATTCAAATACAAAAATGAAAAAAATTAACATAATAAATGACGCATCAGGCTTCAACACGTACATATACGATGTAGTGACACAACATACAATAAGCTAAAACAAAATTTTGAATAAATGAAGCGAAAAAATAAATCACGTTCAATATTAGCACGAGACTCTGAGGTTCAACAACACGACGACGCTGGTCACAGTAATGACGGATAGACGACCACGACCCCCCCCCACACACACACACAACAAGTAGCAATTACCAGTTCTGCGCCTCAGGGCTGTAGCTAACGGTGGAGACCTTTCAAAGCTGGTCAACCAATCAAGGCTGATTATCCCATCAAGGCTGATCATCGACCTTTCAAACTGAAGTCGACCTGTCAAACCTGGTCGACCTGTCAAACCTGGTAAATTTATCCAGGCTGGTGGATCTATTAATCTCATCAACCTATGCAAGGTAGTCCAGGTTGATTGACCAACTCTCTATCTTCATCTACCAGCAGATTATCTTCAGTGCAACAATAATCACCCTAACTTCAGTAATCCAAATAATAACGCAAAGATAAAATAATTTCAGCATAACCCAAACTAATGATAATTGTCATTAACAGACTAATCACTTCAAAAGTATTAATTATTTTAAATCGACCACGTTGTCATCGTGGACCTAGGTAGTATTAGCCTAATTAAACATAGGTGCCCTGCACCTGGCAGGGTACTAGAACCGTTGTGGTACATAGGGGTACATGCCCAAGGTCACAAAGGTGTGTACCATGCTTGGGTACACATCCAAGAACACCAAGGTGTACAGTGTGCTTGGGGGTACACACAAAAGGTTACAAATGTGTGTACCACGTTGAGGGAACAATTCCAAAATCAGCTAGATGTGTACCGTGCGGACGTACCTGTAGTACTGGTAGTGGGGTTGGGTGACGTGTAGGTCCATGGGCATGGAGGGGTGGGGCAGGTGGTGGGGAGCATACCCCTGGGCCGCCTCCCCTCCCTGCATCATACTCAGAGGCCAGAATGGGTCCATTGCCCCCCACCCCTGCACCCCTCCTCCCCCAGGGGCGCCGCGCGGGTTGGCCGCCAACTTGCCGGTGTGACGAGCACTTCACCTGCAGTAGCGCACACCTGCCCTAGCTCACACCTGCAGCCACTACACCCACACTCGCGCGTCTGGCATCTACTGGCCCTCTCACACTGATCTCTGGCAAGCACTGATAACACACTACGGGCGGTATCCGGGAGGAACACGGTACACGTGGGGCGCCAGTGGGGAAGCCGACTACCTTTGTCACATGACGTTTGCACCGGGTTGGTGTGTGCACTGGGGAGCGTGCGGGCCTCGGGGTGCAGCAGCCATCACAGTGGGGAGGGGCAACTGTACGCTCCGCCCCCATACTGGATGGCTCATTGACTTCCTTGGCCGGGGCTCCACCCCCCGTCGTACCAGCAACCAATCGGGGCGCGTGTCACCGTGCTGCTAACCACTAGCTGCGTGAGCCCCCTTGTCGACCAATAAGGGGGCGGAGACCCCCGTGTACGGCTCCCATTGCAGCGATCAAACACAATTACCGCTAATAATCGCACTCCATTTTGCATGTGGGACTGAGGGCCGATACAGACGACTGGCTTCCCGCCTTGCGACACGCCTGGCCCTCTGTGCGGCCGCCGACACTCTTCTGTGGCACACTACACTCACCTCTTTCTGGGTGCTGTGGTAAGGGTTGAGCTTCACCTCTTGGGTACAACCTCTAGCACTATCAACTGGACTAGTTGCACAGTTCACGTGGTGTCGAGGAGACAGTCCCAAAACAAGACTCAACGTCAACAATCAGACGGAAGATTTGATTGTTGCCGCCGAAGGCGGCTAGTTTATTGTGCACCTCATACTCATCCTGTGAGCGGTAGCGCAAAAGCATTACAGAGGGCACAAAAGGTCTTTATCAGACAGAAGAGCTACACAAAAACCCGACTATGACAGGAATTTATTTAATTTCTTACATGTGCTTGCCGAGATTTTTTCTTGATAGAATAAACCTTATAAATTCCATCATTCTGTTGCTAATGAAAATAAATTCAAATGTCTAAATTATTGTATCAAACAATCCCACTCATTCTCGAGTTGACGCTCCGGAGGAAATATAATTTTCTTGCCTAGTCAGAATGTACAAACCCAAGCAACCCACCTAACCTATCGAGGCCAATGCATTGAAAGCGTCGGTATTACGGCGTATTAATGTTTACCCAATACGTCGATTTTTTAATGTATGGTTATCTTGAGGTTATCTTGAGATGATTTCGGGGCTTTAGTGTCCCCGCGGTCCGGTCCTCGACCAGGCCTCCACCCCCGGGAAGCAGCCCGTGATTAAATAAAGATTAAATAGATTAAATGGTAGATTCTGTAAAAAAAAAAGGGGGGGGGAAATGTGATGCAATGAGCTGGGAGCACATAATTTCGTCTCTGTCACCCAAACACGTGTATAAACATGTACATCACACAAACATGTACATACACACATGTACATACACACATGTATACACGTGCAAACAAGCCTGAATGGTCCCCAGGACTAGATACAACTTCTGGGGTGTGAGTTTTCAGTTACATGTATACACATGTATAAAACATGTACTTTATCTTGCCTGTTAATTAAAACGCAAATTCTCCATACAGAATACATCATATAACTCACTATATACCACTCCTTTAACCATACAATACAATGAATATGCACCATACAAGACCCATGAATCATACAGTATACACTCATACAACACAAGGCATATATATATACACATACAAAACTTAGATCATGCAACCATACATCATACAGCCCACTAAATACTAATCATACAACCTCTCATTATGTAGATAAAGACTATACAGCATACACCATGTGTCATACAACACATCTTACGTATCATACAACACATGTGTCATAAAGCATCTATACAACGCATCTCACAATACTCACCATGAAGCATAAAACATGCACCATGAGTTATACTTCATACACCATGTCATACATCATACAAATCTCTTTCATATACACACTATACACGTTACAACGCATTATCCGACAGTTCATGCCGCAACAATCCATACACCATACATTCACCGATATTCACCATACATAAGGCAATGTATACCTCACACATCATTCTGAATAATGTAATTGTTATACATGTTATTGTGTATACCCTATTATATATGCCATTCATTATGCACATTTTATTATACATGCAATACATTGCACATATTGCATTATATACAATTACCATACATGTCACGCTCTGTATTATACATGTCATACATTTTACATGATATACATGACATACAATATTCACTATACACAATACTATAATCATGTACACTATACATAATCATGTACACTATACATAATCATGTACACTATACATAATCATGTATCGAATACTGCTTGCCATGACTATACATAATCATCATAAACGCATTATACACGTCATATCTTGTAAGACAACCTGTCCTCCTACAACCTGTCCTCCTGCAACCCGTCCTCCTACAACCTGTCCTCCTACAACCTGTCCTCCTGCAACCCGTCCTCCTACAACCTGTCCTCCTACAACCTGTCCTCCTACAACCTGTCCTCCTGCAACCCGTCCTCCTACAACCTGTCCTCCTACTACCTGTCCTCCTACAACCTGTCCTCCTGCAACCCGTCCTCCTACAACCTGTCCTCCTACAACCTGTCCTCCTGCAACCCGTCCTCCTACAACCTGTCCTCCGACAACCTGTCCTCCTACAACCTGTCCTCCTACAACCTGTCCTCCTACAACCTGTCCTCCTACAACCTGTCCTCCTACAACCTGTCCTCCTACAACCTGTCCTCCTACAACCTGTCCTCCTACAAACCTGTCCTCCTACAACCTGTCCTCCTACAACCTGTCCCTCCTACAACCTGTCCTCCTACAACCTGTCCTCCTACAACCTGTCCTCCTACAACCTGTCCTCCTACAACCTGTCCTCCTACAACCTGCCTCCTACACCTTTCCTCCACAACCTGTCCTCCTACAACCCCGTCCTCCTACAACCCGTCCTCCTACAACCCGTCCTCCTACAACCCGTCCTCC
>WNGS01165523.1:28725079-28753588 GCA_020271785.1 Procambarus virginalis | reverse complement strand
ATTGCGATTCTGAATCCTTCCTGACAGGCACTCCTCCTCCAACTTGGCACACTTCCGCGCATCAGCCTGCTTCTCTAGATTGCACAATAGACCGTGAGGAAATGTGTCAAGAGCTTCCTGCATTCCACGAGAATGCAGTCAGCTCAACACCCTTTCTCCTGTTTTATTGTTGACATCTTATGGTATAATTCTAATAGTTGGGCAAGAAAGATTCCCTTGCTGGAATCATGTTGATGCTTAAAACGAAATTTTTTATAAATGTTATGCGAGCCTTTACAAATCAATCTCTAATACATGACACTTGATGCTTGTTGGTGATAGCGGTCTGTAGTTCAGTAGCTCCTCTCTACCTCGTTATAGGCTCCACATTAGTCGTTTTTTTTAATTTCAAATTGTTCCGAAATTTTATGTAAGGAGTTGAAAACTATTGCAAGGGGGTCCACATAATGCTGCAGCTGTTTCTTTTAGTATCCGTTATAATATCTTGGGCCATTGGCCTTCATAACACCCAGCTTCTCTAATTGTCTACGGTGCTATATTTGAGCCACTGGGAAATGTTGTTTCACTTAGCCTTTCGGAAATAGTAAAAATAAAAGTGTTATTGTTTTAGACCAAAAATCACAGATTAACATATTTATGTAAGAACAAGCAGTACAAGACTTTCCTAAATACTCTAGCAGTATCTGATTCAAAGACTGTTGAATTCTTAATGATTTTTCTGGAAGGCGATTTTCAGAGATAAGAATTCCAGCGTGCCAAGTGCCCGGAAGTTGAGGGTATAGCGAGTGTGTTCCCAATACTGGGGTCCCAAATCTCCGGAAGTTTAGGGTGTAGCGAGTGTGTCCCAATAGGAGGAGGGTGTCATTGTGGTGTGAGAGGGACGCGCCAGCAACTTCCGCGCTTCTCTGCACCCATGATATAGCTTCCCCACTTCCAGGTGACACAACACAATAAAGACGGGTGACAATATATCAGGATTACCCGTGCCGGTGATTGCACGTTTGGCCTTTGTTGAGGTAATAGTCTAAGGCTGTGAGGCTTGGGATGAGGCGCGGTAAATTACCTCTTCGGCATAGTAAAGTGTTTTATAAGAACATAAGAATCAAGGAAACTGCAGGCCTGTTGGCCTATACGTGGCAGCTCCTATTTATATCCACCCAAACTCATTCATATATATGTCTAACCTGCGCTTGAAACAATCAAGGGATCTTACGTCCATTATGTTAGCCGGTAATTGGTTCCACAAATCGACAAGCTTGTTACCGAACCAGTATTTACCCAGGTCTTGAAGACCAAACTACACACCAGAAGATGAGGAGACGACGACGTTTCGGTCCGTCCTGGACCGTTATCACAATCGACTTGATTGCGATATCGTCCAGGACGGACCGAAACATCGTCATCATATCTTCAGCCCTGTTATTGTGACTCGTCTTTATTCTGACCCAAGTCTTTCCTAAGTCTAAACTCATCCAAATTATATCCATTGTTTCGTGTTCTATTTTGTGTTGATATATTTAATACCTTATTAATAAATCTCTTTGTTATGCCCATCATCCACTTATAGACTTCAGTCATGTCACCCGTAACTCTTCGCTTTTCTAGATAATGTAAATTAAGCTTTTTCAATTTCTCTTCATATTGAAGTTTCTAATTTGCAGGATTAAATTTGTCATCCAACGCTGGACGCGTTCTAGTGAATTTATATCCATTCTATAGTACGGCGACCAAAACTGAACTGCAAAATCTAAATGAGGCCTAACAAGAGCAAGCTATAGCTGAAAAGTAACATCAGGTGTTTTATTTCTAAAGCTTTAAGAAATAAATCCCAGTGTCCTATTTGCCGTACTTCGAACATTTATGCATTTATTTTTGGCTTTAAATTTTTACTAATCATAACTCACAGTTCCCCTTCACAATCAGACTAAACAATCTCAACACCGTCTAGCTCGTATATTGTAACTCTATCATCATTACCTAGCCTCAAAACCTTACATTTGTCGCGCATATAATGTGAACTGGAATTATATTGCTTTATCTTGTATTTCAAAATATTATGGCCATTTGCCATGCAGGAAACATTTAAATATGAAATTAAGATGGTAGATTCGATTGGAAGAGTATTTTAAAAACTTAGGAAAATAAGGAAAAAGATATCTGCATGGACTATAAGCCGTTCATTATCAGTTCAAATACATATTCACCTACTTCCGGTTTCAACTACTTGTTAAACGATATTGGAGAAGTTGCCTGCGACTTGGCTTCTATGTTGTTTCTATGTTGTTCATACATCTGTGATCCTATTAACAAACCTGTTTGCCTATTTCCTGTCTAAATCTAAACTTATACAAGTAGAATGCAATGTTTCGTGTTGTATTTAGAGTTTATAATATCGCACCCAATTATATCCTTGTTAAACCTTATTTGTACCATTTAAACTATTTGTACACTTAGGACTGTTCCACACCTTAATCCCTTCAACACGACAGTACGCACGACAGACTATATCCCATCTAAATAACCGATAACAACTGATAAACTGATAACATGCGTAAAGGTTGACTGGTCCCCAAACCAATATACATCTAAAAACTCTTGATGACCCCCCACTGCAGGATTCGAACCCTGTCAGCCAGGGTCGCCATGCCTCCAGCAGTACAGTGCTGTAACTACTCGGCCAGCGATTGTCACAGTCGCTCGGCCAGTGAAAATTGCTGGCCGAGTGGCTACAAGGACTGGAGTACTGGGGGCATGGAGACCCTAGCTGATCGGGTTCGAATCCTTCAGGGGTCAAGAGTTTTTGATTGTACACTGATTGATTATCGGGGGTCGTACACAAATAGACTGTTTCACACCCAATAGACACGCGGATACTCTTAGTATCCGTGTTATCGCTCATTATAATACTTCTAGATCACATTGCCATATTTCTCGTAAGATTTTCTTGATATTGCTTTAAGAACAAATGAGTGCATGAGGTATATGACTCAACCAGTCTTACTCGAGTGTGTGTGTTCGTCTTGAAGTGTTCCAGTAACCAACACACACGCCGGGAGAAGATCCATTTGTGTATGTAGATCTCCTTTACCTTACAAGAAGAGCTTTATCATATCTGTTTGATTTGTTGATGAAGATTAAGCAACCCAAGAGGTGGCACGGGCATGAACACTGTACCTCATGTACCATGTAAGATCATATCTAACACAGGGTCAGTCTTACAAAGGTGAAAAACGGTGATGGTTGATGGTGTCAATGAGGTCAGGGTGAGAGAGACGAGGTCAGTGAGGTGAGGGTGAGAGAGACGAGGTCAGTGAGGTGAGGGTGAGAGGTACGAGGACAGTGAGGTGAAGGTGAGAGATACGAGGACAGTGAGGTGAAGGTGAGAGAGACGAGGACAGTGAGGTGAAGGTGAGAGAGACGAGGTCAGTGAGGTGAAGGTGAGAGAGACGAGGTCAGTGAGGTGAGGGTGAGAGAGCCGGAGGTCAGTGAGGTGCTGTTTTAGTATAGTGGTGCTGGTTCTCCTCAGCGCTGTATAAACCTGTGAAAAATGTCTTCAGTAACTTAAGAGTAATTTAAATATTTTAAACCCTCTTACCCAGACCTGCTCCTCTGGTTTCTTCATGAATGCTTGCCACAATGCCAGCCAAGTTGGGAACTTTATTATGATGATTGTGATTGATGGTACAAGCTAATAAGTAGACTGCAACGCCCGTGACACGTAAACACAGGTTAGGTTGTCCTGGCTAGTATTAAGTACCATTGGCTGGGCTTCCCAGGAGAGGATATGGGGTAGTTCCGCCTGGGAGTAAAGGCTGTCACCTGGGGAGCTGTCTTAAGATTTATATCATGTCCCTCCAGGCTGATAAGTGAACACTGTGACTTGCTCAGCGCTAATGTTGATCGTTCCTGGATTCCCTTCGACGATTTATCATGGTGTTTTCCACTATAGAAGTTGTGTTTCCCAACACGAGTGGTCTCTAAGAGCAGTGTAGCCTCTACATAGACAAATCTCTGCTAAAAAAAGGAAATCACAGTTTGTGGTATTATATAAGAGCTAATGGTAGAAACACTTGCTACGCGTAGTGTTTCTGCTCAACTGGAACCAAAGAGGTTGTTTTTCTACAATGCTTTGTATGTACTTTCAAATCGTCATGCAATAGAAAAGTGACGTATGAACGACACACATCGTAGACGCATTGCATCACACCGTTCGTGTCATCAACGTCGAGGCTGTTGTCGGATCCTCGATATGCCGTTGACCGAGAGAATGTCTGACGATAAAAAGCTGTTGAGGAGGAGGAGGAAGTAATCAGTCTGGTGTGTCAGCTTCAGTGATCAGAGCCAAGGCCATTCAACCTGAAGCTACCATGGGGGTAGAGTCAACTTCAGCTGCAGGAGGGCGTGTTCGTTCCTGGAAATATAATCAGCTTCCCTCTCCAGGTATCAGGGAAGCTGCTCACTGATGCCTAAGAGGATACGTCTTCCCTACTGTCGTCTTGGCGGCGGCAGCCGGTACGTGATGTTCTCCAGACTCGCCTTGAGAGTAGCGACTGACGCTGAAGGGAGAGGGAACCGCAGAAAGCGGTTCCTATCAACAGAAAGCGCCAAGCCATTACGACTATTATAGCACTTGGGAAGGGATGAGGATATAGGATTTGGGATGGGACGGGTGGAAGGAATGGTGCCCAACCACTTGTAGACGGAAGGGGATTGAACCTGCATGAAGCGAGACCGTTGCTCTACCGACCAGTCCAAGTGGTTGGGCAACTGACAATGAGAGAGACTACGGGCACACATTACTAACATCTTGTGGTTCTATTCTCCTCCCCCCACCCCAGCAACTTACAAGCTCCACCATATACCCCAGCAACTTACAAGCTCCACCATATACCCCAGCAACTTACAAGCTCCACCATATACCCCAGCAACTTACAAGCTCCACCATATACCCCAGCAACTTACAAGCTCCACCATATACCCCAGCAACTTACAAGCTCCACCATATACCCCAGCAACTTACAAGCTCCACCATATACCCCAGCAACTTACAAGCTCCACCATATACCCCAGCAACTTACAAGCTCCACCATATACCCCAGCGACTCGCAAGCTCCACCATACAAAACCACTGGACTAGGTAAGGGAGTATCTGAAGGCCAGAAAGCAGAGAGTCACAGAGAGTGAGTTTCAAGCAGGAGGAATGTAACAAGTGGGTCCCACAAGGCTCTGTCTTGGAACCACTGCTGTTCCTAATTATGTGAACGACCTTCCCGAGGGTGTGAGCTCAGACACGTCAATGTTTGGAGATGATGCAAAGCTGATGAAGAACGTGAACGCAGATGAGGATTGCAGAAAGTTTGAGCCTTGACAAGCTCCAGGGGTGGCCTGACAAATGGCTGCTGGAGTTCAATCTTATCAAGTGTAAAATAATGGGGATAGAAAAGGGAGAGAGGAGACCAAAAGGCAGCTACACCATATGGGGAAGGCAGCTACAGGAATCAAAGAGAGAAGGATCTGGTAGTGGATATATTTCTGACACTTAACACAAGAGGCACACACAAACAGGATAACATCGGCAGCATATGGGATGCTGGCAAACATAAGAGCAACGATAAGGAACCCAAATCAGGACTCCTTCAAGCAGTCTACGCAACATTTGTTCAACCAATATTGAAATATGCATCACCGGTATGGAATCCGCACCTTGTGAAACCAAAGGGTAAAATGGAAAAAGTAGACGTATTCAACAAGGACAGTGCCAGAGCTAAGTGGACTAAGCTACGAACATAGAGTGATGTAACTAGATCTCTCAACCCTGGAGGATAGAAGGAACAGAGGAGATATGATCACAACTTACAAGATACTGAGAATAACATAGACAACGATAGCCTCATCAGACTGAGGGAAAGCAGGACAAGAGGACATAGGTGGGAGCTGGAAGCGCAAATGAGCCGAAGGGATGTGGAAGTACTCGTACCCTGAATGGATTTTATCACGTGGAATGCTCTAACAGAGGAAGTTGTGTTTGTAAACCGTTTTTCATTCATAAACAGGGGGTTTGGCGGGTGCATGGAATCACTTTTGGGTCTTTGTTTGGACGGGCTGCTCAAACATTTTGTTTGGGGTCCGGACTGGTCTTATCCAGGGATCGGACGTGGATCATGGTTGTGTGGCGTCCAGAAGCAGGCCGTCCTCCAAACAAAGACCCAAAAGTGATTCCACGCACCCGCCAAACCCCCTGTTTATGAATGAAAAACGGTTACACACGACTCACAACTGATTTCGTTCGAACACTTCCGGAACAAGCGCTTCACTGACGAATTTTGTTGGAACCACAACGCTGTAATGCTTCACCCACGTACTACAAATAAAAATAATCGCCAACAGAACCTAAACACCTAACCTAACCTATGCCTATATATGCACAATATGCTAAAATATTATAATATTAATTTATATTTGAGAAAATTCCTGTTTTGAATGAACAGCATATAAAAATTTATGAATGCGTCTGTGGGGTCGACCTCTGGATGGAATGGACTTGAGTTGCCAAATGAAGTGGGGGAATTTTATATTTATTATGTAGATGCATTATATAGATGTTAAGTCCCTTATATAGTGACTGTTGTGAGCCTCTTGTTGAATCACTTGTGATATACAAAGATTATCTGTGTGTACATGTATTGTGTAAATNGGTTCGATTCCCGCACCCGGCAGAAACAATGGGCAAAGTTTCTTCACCCTGAATGCCCCTGTTACCTAGCGTAAATAGGTACCTGGGAGTTAGTCAGCTGTCACGGGCTGCTTCCTGGGGTGTGTGTGTGTGTGTGGTGTGGAAAAAAAAAAAAAAAAAAAAAAAAAAAGTAGTTAGTGTAGTTAGTAAAAGTTGATTGACAGTTGAGAGGCGGGCCGAAAGAGCAAAGCTCAACCCCCGTAAAATACAACTAAGTGAATACAACTAAGTGAATACACACACACACACACACATACACATACACACACATACACACACACATACACACACACATACACACACATACACACATACACACACATACACACACATACACACACATACACACACACACACACACACACACACCACCACACACACACCACACCACACACACACACACACACACACCACACACGATCCTCAGAACACGTGGAAACAATACATAAGTCAAAAATATCTTTAAATACTTGGAAACAAAAAATCATTATTAGCACACGTACACAGCTCAACACAGCGTGAGTGGCTCCTGCAGAGGGCGCAGCTGTTCGTCTCCAGTAACACAAACCTCTCCAGCAGATGGCGAGCAACTTCCTGGAGCCCTGCCACTACTGGAGCTCGTGCATCACCAGCAAGAACACGTACGTTATGTCGAAAAGTACGGGGATTAGAACGAGTAATTTGGATATAATACAGTGATATGCATGCAATAGTTCTACTGAGAGGTGATCGCCAGGTGACTTGGGCCGTAGCGGGTGTCGACGGAACACGTGGGAATTTGCCAGCGCCGGTGTTGAGTGCAGGCAGATAATGGCCGTATTTTCCGTCTCGCTTACAGCCGATGATTAACTGTTACACGGTAAGGATTAGCTGGAGCCTCTCCCAGTCATTACTGGGCCCGGCCACGCCTACTTAAGTACACCGGGAGCCCCATAAATCTCGCCAAGGGAAAGTTTTTCTAATCAGGTTCCCGAGTCTGTCATCGAGAGAGTTCGTCTTGTGGAACCCTGGGACAGCTGAGGCACTGGGAGAGTGGTGGCAGAGAGAGGTGAGAGTGACAGGTGCCGCTGAGGCACTGGGAGAGTGGTGCTGCCCATCAACCAATGAACAGTCGGGTTCACAAAAGGTTTATACAACATTTTGGTCAATATTGTCAACAATGTACTCACGAAAACTTGATGCATGTGTATAACATATTGAGGCAATTCAACGGGATCGAACCCGCATCCTTAGACTCTTCAAATTTCAGTTATGTTAACTCAACATAACCACAGCACATTTGGTAGGCCTATACATAAATCTACAGTATAAACAAATGTAAATATGAAAAAATATCACTTATTAATAACCCCATATAGAAAACTTAATTTTGTCTGTTGGTGGTGTACAAAGCAAATCCAGAACTTAAAACTACGGTGGAAATCTGTATTTACCCTGTTACAAGGAAGAGTATGGCTTAACTAGGGAGAGATGTCGTCAGTTATGGTAGATGGAGGCGGGTATCTGGTACCCTGGACAAACCTGGGAGGTACGGTAGGTAAAATGGGTATCTGGTCCCACCGAGCGACCTTGGAGGTACGGTAAAGTGGAATTGGGTATCTGGTACACCTGAGGAACCTGGAAGATTCGGTAGGTGGAGGGGAAGGTATGGCGTACACCTGAGGGACTAGGAGAGTGTGGTAGGGAGAGGTGGGTATCTGGTACCCATGAGGAACCCGAGGGTTATCGTAGGTACTCTTGTGCTTGCGGGGATGAGCTTTGGCTTTTTTGTCCCGAGTCTTAACTGCCAATATACGTATGAATCGGTATGGAGTCAGCCTTCACTACATCATTTCCTGGTGCATTCCATTCATTAACTACCCTGACACTGAACAACTTCGTTCTAACGTCCTTGGGTTATTTGAGTACTAAGTTCCCATCTGTGTCCCTGTGTTAGTGTATCACCCGGGCTAAATAGTTTGCCTTTATCTACCTTGTCAGTTCTGAGAATTTTGTAGGTGGTAATCATGTTTCCTCCATCTGTCCTCCAGTGACGTGTAATATAATTCCTGTAGCCTTAACTCGTAGCTCATACCTCTCAGCTCCAGGACTAGTCTGGTGGCATATTTCCGAACTTTCTCTAACCTCGTCTTGTGCTTGACTAGATACAGACTCCACTCTGAAATCTCTATACTCCAGTATCGGTCTGACGCAAGTTGGATTCAAGGTTCTGAATGATTCCTTACACAAATTTCTAAAGGCAGTTCTTATGTCGGCTAACCTAGCATATGCCGCTGATGATATCCTAGTGATATGGTCTTCAAGAGACAAGTTAGGTGTGATATTAACACTCAAATCCTTCTCTCTACTCAATTCTCGAAGGATTTTCTCTCCCAGATGGGATTTTCATCTCTCATCTCCCTTGCTGTCTTCCTGTATTATTATTTCTCATTTTTGCATCAACAGCAAACATTAAGAATGAGTCTATGCCTACTGGAAGATCGTTTGTGTTAGTAAAGAATATTGGCTGGCACAGAACCCTGTGGGGCTGTGCTGGTGACATCTCTCCAGTCCAGAACCAAAATTAGCTCCCGATAACCTTTGTCATTCCAATAGCCTCATCCATGGGTACATTGGAGGACAGCGACTCTACTAGCTACGCTCTCACTGCTGATGCCTGCGCCCTGCAATAAAACTACGGGCTCACCATAGCCCGTGCTGCCTGGAACTTTTAGTTCCGGGTAGCGAATCTTAAACAACAACAACCCTGCAATAAGTCAACAAATTCCTTTGGAGACTTAAGGAATACTGCCCCAGACTTCATGCAAACAGGAGAGTGACAAGATACAATGTACTTATAAATGAGATGCTTCACCTTCACCTCATCCTCGGGTATATACCGTGCAACAAGAAACCTTGTAATCTTACGGGCTATTCCTGCCTGTGCAACCTCATGGGTGGCTTAATCTTCATCACTCACCTTGTAATCATTCGAACTCTGCCCAATGACAATGTTAACAAGAGTTAACGAAACGTAATTCTTAGCGTGAAACCAAATAAAACTGTAAAAAAATAACGTAATAAAACGACGGTTAGAAAGACGTGGTCCAAGAGCTAACAGCTCGATCCTGCAGGCACAAAAATAGTAAATATTCGCGTTTGACACTAGAAACAAGACACAGATTATCGGCATAGTCTTATGAATTGACCTGTATAATAGACTGTGATAATATCGATTGTTTTTATTAAACATAAGACAGTCGAGAATCATACACTAGATAATATACAACCAAGAGATGAAGCTCAAGAGCTAGAGCTTAAGCCCGCAACAAATCTAGGTTAATGCACATATGTAAGCATACAAACAAATACAAACATACGTACACACTCTTACCAGATACAGAAATTCCTATATATAGTGCAGGTAAGATCACGTAAAATGCAAAAGCCACTCAGCACAGAATATAATCAGATATAAGCGAGCAAACTCTCACGCTGTGATGCGCAAGTGTCGCGCATCACCAGAAGAGCAGAAAGACAGGGCTGCTCACTCCCCAGATTGAAGCATGCGCACGACAGAACATAAATGTTATGGGAGGGGGAGAAAATGCGTTCATGTGTACAATTACACATTTTCAAATGATCACGACCCATCAGCGTGACGCAGTATATAATAGCGTCAACCCGTTTTCAAATCAAATCCATTACCATGAGAAACCACATGCAGGCGATGAGTCACAATAACGTGGCTAAAGTATGACTTGAGAATGGTCCAGGACGGACCGAAACGTCGTCGTCCCTTCACCTTCTAGTGTGTGGTCTGGTCAACATGAGAAACCACGCCCCCATCCTCGAACCCCCAAGATTGTTCTCTAGATATTTGTGATGGTCTGAAAGCATATTACGATCCCAGTAATAGTCTACGTGTAAAATGGCAAATGAACCTTTGTCGTAAACAGAGATTAATTTCAAGTTATAACGTTAATGTAATAGAAATTGTTGGTTTAAAATATAAAAAGTGTATGCTGAAAACGTTTCCTCTGAGGAATTTGGAATGAATCAATCTGTAAATGAAATTCAAGGGCACACTGAAATAGTTTTCGATTTCCATATTTCACATTATTGTCAATAATACATCGTATTAACGTAATCAAACCTAACCAATCCAAACCTTAACCGTAGCCTAACCTAACCATGGATAGAGAGTAGATAACAACAAATGATGTGGTCATCCCCAATCCACTACTTTGAGCAGATCTCTGAGTATACTAGGTATACTGACCCTGAGAACGGGTTGGTATACCTAGGTGGTGGGGGCGAGCTAGAGCCTTTCTTGTTAGCAGCTGCTAACAACCTCTCCAGTTGTCACAACCTCGCAAAAATGATGTATTAAATTGCCCGAATGTAACATAACCTAACTGAGGACCTACGAATAGAAAACGGGACAGCCCATCAATTTTGCTAGCCGCTATGATATATAATATATAGCAGCCATGATATATAGCCGCTATGATATATAACCTATATGATATATAGCAGCTATGATATATTGCCTATATGATATATAGCAGCTATGATATATTGCCTATATGATATATAGCAGCTATGATATACCCAGTCAATAACTGTGCCCACATCACCCACCACCAACAAAAGCAACATTCATGGCCAAGTTGTAATGACTGTCGCTGACATAATCACCGGAATGGATCACAGCTCATTCGTCCAGGCTATTAATTTAATATAGTCTGTTAGCTGCTAATAACCTGCTTACGGTAATAGATCTTCATACTATTATACAACATACTTCAAACAATTCCCGCTCTTGTTAGCAACAACACAAGAACCAATACCATCGGCTCAAGCCACCTCGTCCAATGTACAACCAAGTCATATTTCTACACATGTAGAAACTACAAACTATACTGTAGAATCCAACGCTTCCAACCAAGATACTACGTTGCAGTCAACAAAAATAATGCAGAGGCATCTACAGAATTCGACAATGTGGACATGGACATCTGAAAAATGACATGGTAATTTTAGACACTATGAACACTCAACCGGAACACAAGAAGAATTCATGCTTGAAGATTTTCCTGTCTACGGTATGCACCCTCAGTGGCTTATTGTCTGGCACATGAAGAAAAGTCTTGCAAGTACTACATTGCTTCTGCCACACGTGCCTCACTCAGCAGTTGGAGGAGGAGGGCCAGCCGAGTACCTGCAACACAGAGCTGTACGAACCTATAACTTTACACGTCATTGCTGAACTTCAATATTTCTTGTGTAATAATGCATCAAAAACAAATAACAACCAATGCTAAAACAATTGCCACGAGAAGTAAACCGTGAAGTGGAAGAAAACAGAGGAAAGCCGCAGTTCGACGAGGCTAGAATATAACGAATGAAGATAATAGAAGAAAGGAATAACATCATAATTGCCTCCTGAAGCGTAGCTCAGACAAATCAGTCAAGTAGTGGGGTCAAGCCTTTGCGCTTTTCTCCTTCAGCGACTCCTCTCCTCTCCGGCTATTCTTCAAGTCTACCCACTTCCCGCTCTGTATCTTCTTCTAATGTAAGTCTTAGTCCTACTTACCTCACATTTTCGCTTTGATGTCCAAAGGGATTGGAAAAGATGGGGGGGGGGGAGGTAGAGGAATGGGGAGATAGTTTTCTTAGATTTTATTTTTGGTGCGATGACGCTGGGTCGCCTTGGGAACCGGGAAAGTCGCTCAATGGGTCCTGAAAATGATACACTGTAATATAATAAAATACATATATAATAACTAAAATTATCATGAATGGTTCAAGACAATTTAGGAGTCGTTAGTTGCACTCTGTTGAACTAAAATAACTTAATTTACACATTACCCAACCTCACAGTTTGCGTCAACTTGGACAAAACAAACCACAATTGTAATTAAACACTTAGACTGGTGTGTGTTATAATAAACCTTTCACAAAGTTACATATCTATCTAGTAAATGTAGGCCCTTCCCTTCTTCCTACTCCCTCCCCCCCCCAACCAACCAAAAAAAAATTGCTTGCTTGCTCAATTTGTATAAATATATATTATGACTTACCTAGATTATGCTTAGTGGCGCCTGTTAGTCATAAAATAATTTGCAGCCGTTTATTTTAGAACTTAAAAAGCGTTACTGTTGTTTGTGAAGCTAGAATGAGCTGTTAAAAAACATTACCGTTGTTATTTATGATGGTAAAATGTTTTGCGTAATTCGTATTGAGAAGCACGGCATCAGGAGACACAAACAAAAATAATAACTGTGGGAAACTATCTCAGAAATAACGTTATTATTTTTTTTTAATTTGTTGATGTAATATGATACTAACATTGTTCTAGTAACTGTCTTGTATCTGAGGTGACTGGCCGAACACCGACACTCAACAGTGGGGGCCTGGTAGCCTGGTGGAGAGCGCGCAGGACTCGTAATTCTGTGGCGCGGGTTCGATTCCCGCACCAGGCAGAATCAAATGGTAAAGTATCTTTTAGTCTCCATATCTTCAGCCTCGTTATTGTGACTCATCGTCTGCTTGTGAGGTCTTATTCCCTTAACTATCTTCATAGCTTAGCCGGCATTAATCATGTTGTATACTTTGTTGTTTATAAATATTTATTTTATTCTTCATAAGTTGCGGATTCCAGGCGGGTAATGCATTTCAAAGCTATGTAGATTGCCTTGAAAAAAACCTGATTTAAGTTTCTAAATGTTGTTTTAATTTTGCCAGTATCTTGTATGTTGTGCATGTTACCTTGTTTGTGTGTGTGTCTCGTGGAATTATGTTGGAATTATATCTACTCTCATATATTTTTCTCACTCCGAGTCCGTTGTTGTCTCTTTACGGTGTAGGTACCTCCTGATCTCCCTTTTCCATCTTCATTATCATACACGGTGGGTGACTAATTACCCCTGCAGCCTCCTTCAGCAACCTTGGTGATATTAAGTCTGGTCCTACTAATTTTGTTGCATCGCCCAGGAGTTTAACCACCTCTTCTGTAACTACCATGCTATCCATTGTTACCTATGGTCATTTATCTCGCAACCTTGGTCTCCACAAGCGCCTGACAGCTGAGTGGACAGCTCTTCGGATTCGTAGTCCTGAGGTTCCGGGATCGATCCCCGGTGGAGGCGGAGACAAATGGACAAAAAGTTTCACCCTGATGCCCCTGTTCACCTAGCAGTAAATAGGTACCTGGGAGTTAGACAGCTACTACGGGCTGCTTCCTGGGGATGTGTAACAAACAGGAGGCCTGGTCGAGGACCGGGCCGCGGGGGCGCTAAGCCCTGAAATCATCTCAAGATAACCTATAACCTCCATGTTTGTTCTTGTGTAAAGAACTCCTGAAATCCTTCGTACAGCTCCTCGCATATCTCCTTGTTTTCCGTAAGAAGTCTGTCTGTCTCGTCAAGCTGATTAGATGGTCGTGAATGATCAATGAAGATCTCTTACTGGTTTACCACTCCACCATTACTAGTACGGGACTAGTACCACTACCACCACTCCAGTTCCCTCCTTCGCAGCCCTGGCCAACAGCCTCGTTGTCGGTGACCCCACGAACGGCTCCTGACCTATAATGGTGTGTCCCATCACCAGGCTAGAGGTTCTTGTGTCCAAATGAACCTTGAGGCGGCATCGTCTCCCACGGGGGACCGAGGCGAGTAGCATCACGGAGCGGGTAATAGGTGTTTCCCAGCCCCGCCCTCGCGCTCACTCACACGCTTAATTCACTTTTTGTGCGGGGCGCACGCGGCCCGTAACGGATGTCTCCCTCGCTGGTAACGACCCGGGAGGTGACTCTTGTGACGGGGGGGGCAACCATCGCGCTCGACTACCGGGCATGACAGCACGTACGACCATAGTGTGGATCATGTACGACCACTGTGTGGATCATGTACGACCACTGTGTGGATCATGGACGACCACTGTGTGGATCATGGACGACCACTGTGTGGATCATGGACGACCACTGTGTGGATCATGGACGACCACTGTGTGGATCATGGACGACCACTGTGTGGATCATGGACGACCACTGTGTGGATCATGGACGACCACTGTGTGGATCATGGACGACCACTGTGTGGATCATGGACGACCACTGTGTGGATCATGGACGACCACTGTGTGGATCATGGACGACCACTGTGTGGATCATGGACGACCACTGTGTGGATCATGGACGACCACTGTGTGGATCATGGACGACCACTGTGTGGATCATGGACGACCACTGTGTGGATCATGGACGACCACTGTGTGGATCATGGACGACTACCATATACTCCACCCAACGCATTCAACAGAAAAATAATATATAGTCATTAGCTAAATATACCCAGTATACACGCGCAATGAACTCTCATTAAGGTGAATATCTGTGAGAGTGTCAGTAGGAGCGCTGAGGTTATACACCCACCCACCTGGTACTCTACACCCTCCCACCTATACTCTACACCCGCCCACCTGGTACTCTACACCTGTAACATGGTCTTGTGCTGAGTACACACACATCTCCCAGAAATCTTCGAGTTTTACTAATGTAATGTGACGACCCCATTCGAAGGTGTAACTGGGGTCGTCCGGTGTACGCTGACGACCCCAGGCTAATGATCATTGACGACCCCCAGCCTGATCTGCACTAAAGACGCCATAGGTGTCTTCACACCTATGGCGTCTTAAGGCCTGATGTAAGTGTGTTATGCACATCTACACAAGGTAGGTGCCCATAAGGAACCCCCATCCAGATATGTGTGGGAAAGACTCCACAGGTGTGCATAGGTGGCCTCAGCCAGGTGTGTGAGACAGGTGGCTCGTGATGCTGTAAGGTGCGCCCAGGTCGCTCCAACCATGCAAAGTGATCTTTATCTCACGTAATAAATAACATTTACGACCAGGAATATTTTCAAACGACATACTACTACTCCACAGTCTTAGCTTCGTGACCACATTCCTTAGAAGGCGCTTCTTGCTGGCCTGGTTCCCCACCACGTTGGTCTCAAGTCTCTAGGGATGCCAAAAGGAATCTTACAGTCCTGGTAGCAATTTGAAGTTAGCGATTGTGGAGCTACATGTCTGTCTATCAGTGGCTGTACATGTCTTTATCTATCAGTGGTTGTACATGTCTGTCCATCAGTGGCTGTACATGTCTTTATCTATCAGTGGCTGATAACCATTGTTGGTCTATGCATGGGAGAATTGGAACATCGCTAACGAGAGGAGTCCTATTTAGTAGCCCTTATTCCGCTGGTTATATACACACGGGAGACATCTCCTGTCCACGAGGCTCACCATATCCCGTGCTTCTTGCCCAGCTCCTGTGCCAGGTAAGTTACGGGCTCACCATAGCCCCGTGCTACTTGGAACTTGTTCCGAGTAGCTGAATCTATAACAACAACACTGGTTATAATAGCGTGCCGTTGGCGTTGTTAAGTATTAGTCCAAGTTTCCCGGACAAGCGTCTGGACGCTTATTTTAAAAGTTAATTATTTGATAATAAAAAACAAAGATCTGACAAAATGTGTTGTCAGAGAAGCAGGTAAATCAAAGAAGCAAATAAAGCGGTAAATTATTTCAGAATATGGTTCGAGGTTTTCAGAACACGTTATAATGTGCTATATGTAAGGTCTGTATACACAAATATACGAGCGGGGTGTAGATGGATATAAATTCGAAAGCATTTGTCATTATACTTTTTGTAGTTTTCATCATTCCTGTCTAATTATGTAGAGTGCTCGACTCTAACACTACACAATTTTAGATATATAATTATTAAAACATGAGAACGAGCATTGCATTCACCTATGAGTGGTTAAAAGGAGGGGCTTAGGAGCTGACAATCGACCATGCAAGTGTCAGTAATAGACACGCAAGTGCAATAATAATAATAAGTTAAATAAAATGGACATGTACAAGTATACTCCACACCAAACTGCTCATCCTGGCATAATATTGGACCCCCCTCAACGCTGAGAATCAGATAATGAAGCAATTGAGGGATTAAAATACCCCGTCCCAAATATTGACCGTCAAGCGCGGAGGACTGCGAGCTGGCGACTCTCCCGGGCCGGAGATGGTATCGCTGAACTCACATTAATTAGTGACATTTCCATTGTCCGGTTCCTACGTGTTGTGATGTGATCAATGTGGCGTTGCGGGAGCTACCGGCAGGGGTCTCTGTGACGGAAGAGGGTAATGGGACGGGTGTTGGGGCAAGGTAAAGGCTGTGGAGAACGGGTTAGGAGAACCCAAGACTAAGATATAGACAAATATATTGACGGGCACATATATAAATTGATAAATGGAAAAGGAGAGTGAGGGAGATAGAAACAAAAATGGGGGTGGGGGGATAGGGGCGAAGAACGAGAGAGGCCGGGACGCAGAGGAAGGTAGGAGTAAAGTCAAGAGAAGAAGAGGAAGTAAGATAAAGACAGAGAATTGTAGCTGAAATTATAAGAGGCGAGGAGACGCTTAACTGGGGAGATAGGAAGCAAAGAGAACTGTGACTCAACCGTTTGCCTATAGAGCGCAGATAAGGCGCCCTGTTCCCATCTATGAGGCAGCATTAGGTGAACAATTTGTGACTCATTTGATGATGAAGATTAGGCCACCCAAGAGGTGGCACGGGCATCAGTAGCCCGTAAGACTCATTAGTCGATTGATTGATGAAGATTAAGCCACCCAAGAGGTGGCACGGGCATGAATAGCCCGTAAGTGGTGGCCCTTTTGAGCCATTACCAGTATCAAGAGCTGATACTGGAGATCTGTGGAGGCGCGACTGCACCCTGCGTGACGGGAGATGTCTCCCGGACCAAATGACTCATTAGTCTCTCCAGTTCCAAATATATTCCCACATTCTACTGCTCCTCACCTTGAACACATCTTCTCTATCTAGCTGGTCAGTTTCATATAGAATATTGGAGGTCTTTATCATGTGAGCACCATTCCTCCTTCCCTCCAGCGTGGGGGCAGGTCGGGCTCCCTCAGTCCTCCTCCACAGCCCAGTGCCTTTCAGAAGGCAATCAGCTCGCAAACAATCCCTGTTTCTTATCTTTGTGTCTTTTCTAGTTTGGTTTATGTTTCCTTAGGAACTTCTTGTGTTAAATTGTTTCTGTATATTAGGAACAGGATGAGCCCAAGCACTGAACCTTATGGTACAATACTTGTTATCTCTCTCCCTTTATTGCGATTCTGAATCCTTCCTGACAGGCACTCCTTCCTCCAACTTGGCACACTTCCCGCGGCATCAGCCTGCTTCTCTAGATTGCACAATAGACACGTGAGGAAATGTGTCAAGAGCTTCCTGGCATTCCACGAGAATGCAGTCAGCTCAACACCCTTTCTCCTGTTTTATTGTTGACATCTTATGGTATAATTCTAATAAGTTGGGCAAGAAAGATTTCCCTTTGCTGGAATCATGTTGATGCTTAGAAACGAAATTTTTTATAAATGTTATGCGAGCCTTTACAAATCAATCTCTAATACATGACACTTGATGCTTGTTGGTGATAGCGGTCTGTAGTTCAGTAGCTCCTCTCTACCTCGTTATAGGCTCCACATTAGTCGTTTTTTTAATTTCAAATTGTTCCGAAATTTTATGTAAGGAGTTGAAAACTATTGCAAGGGGTCCACATAATGCTGCAGCTGTTTCTTTTAGTATCCGTTATAATATCTTGGGCCATTGGCCTTCATAACACCCAGCTTCTCTAATTGTCTACGGTGCTATATTTGAGCCACTGGGAAATGTTGTTTCAACTTAGCCTTTCGGAAAATTAGTAAAAATAAAAGTGTTATTGTTTTAGACCAAAAATCACAGATTAACATATTTATGTAAAGAACAAGCAGTACAAGACTTTCCTAAATACTCTACAGTATCTGATTCAAAGACTGTTGAATTCTTAAATGATTTTTCTGGAAGGCGATTTTCAGAGATAAGAATTCCAGCGTGCCAAGTGCCCGGAAGTTGAGGGTATAGCGAGTGTGTTCCCAATACTGGGGTCCCAAATCTCCGGAAGTTTAGGGTGTAGCGAGTGTGTTCCCAATAGGAGGAGGGTGTCATTGTGGTGTGAGAGGGACGCGCCAGCAACTTCCGCGCTTCTCTGCACCCATGATATAGCTTCCCCACTTCCAGGTGACACAACACAATAAAGACGGGTGACAATATATCAGGATTACCCGTGCCGGTGATTGCACGTTTGGCCTTTGTTGAGGTAATAGTCGAAAGGCTGTGAGGCTTGGGATGAGGCAGCGGTAAATTACCTCTTCGGCATAGTAAAGTGTTTTATAAGAACATAAGAATCAAGGAAACTGCAGGCCTGTTGGCCTATACGTGGCAGCTCCTATTTATATCCACCCAAACTCATTCATATATATGTCTAACCTGCGCTTGAAACAATCAAGGGATCTTACGTCCATTATGTTAGCCGGTAATTGGTTCCACAAATCGACAAGCTTGTTACCGAACCAGTATTTACCCAGGTCTTGAAGACCAAACTACACACCAGAAGATGAGGAGACGACGACGTTTCGGTCCGTCCTGGACCGTTATCACAATCGACTTGATTGCGATATCGTCCAGGACGGACCGAAACATCGTCATCATATCTTCAGCCCTGTTATTGTGACTCGTCTTTATTCTGACCCAAGTCTTTCCTAAGTCTAAACTCATCCAAATTATATCCATTGTTTCGTGTTCTATTTTGTGTTGATATATTTAATACCTTATTAATAAATCTCTTTGTTATGCCCATCATCCACTTATAGACTTCAGTCATGTCACCCGTAACTCTTCGCTTTTCTAGATAATGTAAATTAAGCTTTTTCAATTTCTCTTCATATTGAAGTTTCTAATTTGCAGGATTAAATTTGTCATCCAACGCTGGACGCGTTCTAGTGAATTTATATCCATTCTATAGTACGGCGACCAAAACTGAACTGCAAAATCTAAATGAGGCCTAACAAGAGCAAGCTATAGCTGAAAAGTAACATCAGGTGTTTTATTTCTAAAGCTTTAAGAAATAAATCCCAGTGTCCTATTTGCCGTACTTCGAACATTTATGCATTTATTTTTGGCTTTAAATTTTTACTAATCATAACTCACAGTTCCCCTTCACAATCAGACTAAACAATCTCAACACCGTCTAGCTCGTATATTGTAACTCTATCATCATTACCTAGCCTCAAAACCTTACATTTGTCGCGCATATAATGTGAACTGGAATTATATTGCTTTATCTTGTATTTCAAAATATTATGGCCATTTGCCATGCAGGAAACATTTAAATATGAAATTAAGATGGTAGATTCGATTGGAAGAGTATTTTAAAAACTTAGGAAAATAAGGAAAAAGATATCTGCATGGACTATAAGCCGTTCATTATCAGTTCAAATACATATTCACCTACTTCCGGTTTCAACTACTTGTTAAACGATATTGGAGAAGTTGCCTGCGACTTGGCTTCTATGTTGTTTCTATGTTGTTCATACATCTGTGATCCTATTAACAAACCTGTTTGCCTATTTCCTGTCTAAATCTAAACTTATACAAGTAGAATGCAATGTTTCGTGTTGTATTTAGAGTTTATAATATCGCACCCAATTATATCCTTGTTAAACCTTATTTGTACCATTTAAACTATTTGTACACTTAGGACTGTTCCACACCTTAATCCCTTCAACACGACAGTACGCACGACAGACTATATCCCATCTAAATAACCGATAACAACTGATAAACTGATAACATGCGTAAAGGTTGACTGGTCCCCAAACCAATATACATCTAAAAACTCTTGATGACCCCCCACTGCAGGATTCGAACCCTGTCAGCCAGGGTCGCCATGCCTCCAGCAGTACAGTGCTGTAACTACTCGGCCAGCGATTGTCACAGTCGCTCGGCCAGTGAAAATTGCTGGCCGAGTGGCTACAAGGACTGGAGTACGGGGGCATGGAGACCCTAGCTGATCGGGTTCGAATCCTTCAGGGGTCAAGAGTTTTTGATTGTACACTGATTGATTATCGGGGGTCGTACACAAATAGACTGTTTCACACCCAATAGACACGCGGATACTCTTAGTATCCGTGTTATCGCTCATTATAATACTTCTAGATCACATTGCCATATTTCTCGTAAGATTTTCTTGATATTGCTTTAAGAACAAATGAGTGCATGAGGTATATGACTCAACCAGTCTTACTCGAGTGTGTGTGTTCGTCTTGAAGTGTTCCAGTAACCAACACACACGCCGGGAGAAGATCCATTTGTGTATGTAGATCTCCTTTACCTTACAAGAAGAGCTTTATCATATCTGTTTGATTTGTTGATGAAGATTAAGCAACCCAAGAGGTGGCACGGGCATGAACACTGTACCTCATGTACCATGTAAGATCATATCTAACACAGGGTCAGTCTTACAAGGTGAAAAACGGTGATGNGAATGCATTAGGAAGTGATGTGGTGGAGGCTGACTTCATACACAGTTTCAAGTGTAGATATGATAGAACCCAGTAGGCTCAGGAACCTGTACACCAGTTGATTGACGGTTGAGAGGCGGGACCAAAGAGCCAGAGTTCAACCCCCTCAAGCATAACTAGGTGAGTACACACACACACACATACATATATACAATTACCTACACAAATACACTCATCCATAATCTTTGTGTCACAAGTGATTCAACAAGAGGCTCACAACAGTCACTATACAAGGCACTTTACATCTGTGGTGAGTCACACAGTTACTAGTCTTGCTCCACACCCACCCAACTGGGCTGCAGCTTGCATCTCATAATCACCTTTTGTCACAGATAACCCAACCCAGCCCAGCTCCGCCCAACCACGCCCAGCCACGCCTAACCAGCCAGCACAGCCAGCCAGCACAGCCAGCAGCCAGCCAAGCCAGCCAGCCAGCCAGCCAGCAGCCTGCCAGCCAGCCAGCAGCCTGCCAGCCAGCCAGCAGCCTGCCAAGCCAGCCAGCAGCCTGCCAAGCCAGCCAGCAGCCTGCCAAGCCAGCCAGCAGCCTGCCAAGCCAGCCAGCAGCCTGCCAAGCCAGCCAGCAGCCTGCCGTGTTGTACTAGTGTCGTGTCCCAGGTCATCGTCACCACCATTGTGCAGGCCACATATTATCATTCGGAACCAGTGTCCCGGACGCGGGCGGCCGTGAGGTGCGTGTCGAGACACTCCTGGCGTCAGTACACTTCTCGTGGCTCGCCCTTCTGTTTACCTTTGCAGTCACTCGTCTCTTGTAGCTCTCTCAGCTTGGAACCGTCTTAAAAGTATTTTTTTACGTTATTACATTATTATATTAAGTATTTCTGTTATGTGATTTATAGAAAAGGTTTTGAAATGATATGGGATATTAGTTTTTATTTCAATTAACAATTGTTTAATCATTGCCGTCAAGAATTTTGAAGCTTGTAATCAAGAATCTGTTTCTCTTGTGTAATTTGCTTGCATGAGCGGTCGAGTTTGTTTTAATCTTGCTTTTTAGTTCAGATTGTTTTACTCTGTTCTCGTGAAATGTTTTGTCAAGAGGGTTACATGATTATTTTGGCTTCGTCATAATCTGACACTCGTCCGTTGTTCCCGTCGTGGTGGTTGATTACTGCTGATGTGGCTCCGTCGTTCATTCCTGCTGATGTGGCTCCGTCGTTCATTCCTGCTGATATGGTGTATATTTGGTGTTACGATAATCTCCTTCAAGAGAGATTTGGCCTGCTCTTTCCTATCGTCATGTTACTTCAGTACATCTACCACATCTAGATACTACAAGCAAGTGTAGTACATATTTGGTCAGATATGTTTTGCCAGGCGCAAACGTATCACACACTCGCTCTCCACCTCCTCCCCTCTCTCTCTCGTCGCCGATCACCAAACTACCATTTCCAGCCTGCCCGCTTCTGATTGGTGAATCGACGTCTGCACCACTGCACTTCTGCACCTCAGCGCCATCTACCTAGCCGATGTCTGGGCCTGTACCAGCCATTGGAGTCAGAATATCCTGTGCTCTCAAGCTCAAACAACCATCTGATATACGCTCTGTCTATTAGTGGATGTTCTCAGCCAGCACTTTATTCTCAGCACCTGTTAATTTCATTTTTGTCTTTATCCATTTTAGAGTAACGTCACCACTATATTATTTTATGTTATTTCTTGAATTTATAATCTTGAGTTTGCACTGTACATAGCCAAGGAATTGTCTTATTCTTAATTTGTTTTCAATTTAATTAAAGTTTCATTGTTCATACTATTTGTTTTGCCTTACTTTGCCACAGGACACAACAGCCACGCAGTCATTTTTTTTTCTTAAATGTGATAGGCATTGACACCAGCCATTGGGAGGACTGCCGAACACCTACATTTCTTTTTTTCCATCACAATGGACACTGGTCTTTAGTTATGGGGATCGTATCTTGTCTCTTTCCTTGCTTTGAGTATAGGAATAGTTTCCATATCTGTGGCAGTTCGTTAGTTTGTAGCGATGAGTTAAGAGCGCCACTAAGGAGAGGCACAGGACCCCAGCTGCCTCTCTCAGTAACTATGAGACACCGATAAGACCATAACCTTCATCCTGGCCAGCTCCTCCAGTTATCTCACCTCTCGTGTTTATGTTGCATTTTCACCAAACAACAACATTTCTGATGTTTTTAACACTTCGGGTAATCACACCGCCATTGATTTTACGACAGGTTTAGTAATACCAACATTAGCGATAAGTCCTGTTTGTAGGAAAGACTGTCAGCATTCGCCCGGGAACTGCAGGCAAGGGATTTGGATTCCTATGCAGGAGGTAACAACCCTAGTGTGTTAGTCTCTTATGAGCCTGCAGTAGAGGGGAATGGCACCTTCGAAATTTCTGCCGTTGGAGTTCAGTATGATAATAGGGAGACGTCGGGCTGGGCAAAACACAGTGTTCGTGTCAACTTAGTCCATGTTTGGTATTCTGTTGGTAGTCAAACGAGGCAGTTATGCCTCTGGCTTCCTGAGTAAACGCACACCTGCCGAAAATGTTTCTTGTTGTAAAATAACTAGAAATATGACCAAGCTAATACCTGTGTTGCCCTGACTCTAGTGAGGCAAACATTTAAATTGCTTTAATGTATTACATCCTCGAGGACGAGCGCCCGCACTCACGTATACACACCTCAACCCGCCCGAAAACCTCCCCATCCACCTGCACGCACGCCCACCCTCCCAAACCCCCGCTTGCCCGCCCGCTCGAAACCCTGCCCCGCCCACCAGCCCGCCCGAACCCCCGCCCGCCAGAAACACGCCCGCCCACCCGACCTACTGCCTGCCGGCCCCCCCCCCGCCCGCCCGATTGGATGCCTGCCAGACCTGCCTGCCTGCCAAACCTGCCAGACCTGCCAGGCTGCCAGACCTGCCAGCCTGCCTGCCTGCCTGCCTGCCTGCCTGCCAGCCAGCCTGCCTGCCAGCCTGCCTGCCTGCCTGCCTGCCTGCCTGCCTGCCTGCCTGCCTGCCTGCCTGCCTGCCTGCCAGACCTGCCAGGCTGCCAGACCTGCCAGACCTGCCTGCCTGCCTGCCTGCCTGCCTGCCTGCCTGCCTGCCAGCCAGCCTGCCTGCCTGCCTGCCTGCCTGCCTGCCTGCCAGCCTGCCTGCCTGCCCTGCCAGACCTGCCAGACCTGCCAGGCTGCCAGACCTGCCAGACCTGCCAGACCTGCCAGACCTGCCTGCCTGCCTGCCTGCCTGCCTGCCTGCCTGCCTGCCTGACCTGCCAGCCCGCCCGCCCGCCCGCTCGCTTGCCTGCCTGCCTACTTGTCTACCTGCCCGCCCGCCCGCCCACCTGCCTGCCTGCCTGCCTGCCTGCCTGCCTGCCTGCCTGCCTGACCTGCCTGCCTGCCTGCCTGCCTGCCTGCCTGACCTGCCTGCCTGACCTGCCTGCCTGACCTGCCTGCCTGACCTGCCTGACTGACCTGCCTGCCTGACCTGCCTGCCTGACCTGCCTGCCTGACCTGCCTGCCTGACCTGCCTGCCTGACCTGCCTGACTGACCTGCCTGACCTGCCTGACCTGCCAGCCCGCCCGCCCGCTCGCTTGCCTGCCTGCCTACTTGTCTACCTGTCCGCCCGCCCACCTGCCTGCCTGCCTGCCTACCTACCTACCAGACCTGCCCGTCCGCATACACGCAAGTTAGCACGCGTGTGCGACTCCGTCCCCCCGCGCGCACGCACGTGACAACACTCACACTCAAAGAGTTAACTGAAATGTGAAGTAATAAAGCTAAGTGGAGGGAACAGGAGCACAGACACAAGGTACCAAATAGATGAAATCTTTCACCATACGAACAGAGAAATGGATCTGGAGCTTGATATCACACTATCTCCTGAAGTCAATCTCAAAAGGATATCGATCATCAACGGTCTATGCGAAGCCGGGTAACATGACTACCTTTAGAAATTTGTGTAAAGAACCATTCAGAACACACAGCGATTAAGACAGTGTCTGGGATGCTCCCGGACGCAGGTTCGAATCCTCGTTACGGCCCTTGTGGATTTGTTCAACCATTCAGAACTTTGTATTTCACACATG
The DNA here is from genome assembly GCA_020271785.1 of Procambarus virginalis. Classification (NCBI taxonomy): domain Eukaryota; kingdom Metazoa; phylum Arthropoda; class Malacostraca; order Decapoda; family Cambaridae; genus Procambarus; species Procambarus virginalis. Next base: position 28,728,310 of record WNGS01165523.1, on the reverse strand, counting down.
TCAGACCAAGACTCTGGTATGCGGCTCCAGCGTGGAGGTCATTTCCAGTTAAGCACAAGACGAGCTTGGAGAAGGTTGGAAAATATGCAACCAGACTAGTCCCAGAACTATACGGAAAGACTCCATGAATTGAACCTCACGTCGCTGGAAGACAGGAGATAATTTTGCCCATTTGTTTCCCCCTCCGCCGGGGATCGAACCCGGACCCCTAGGACTACGAATCCCGAGCACTGTCCTCTCAGCCGTCAGGCGTGTGTGCGCGCGTGTCATTTACTGTACACTTAGGTTTTCAATAAAACCTTGAGGTAGGAAATCTTCAAGAATTTGGGTAAAGGCAAACGTAATGGCAATATTAAAAAAAGGGGGACAGGAAGGAGGCACTAAATTACCGACCAGTGCCATTGACAAGTATTGCATGTTAAGTGCCCGAGGAAATAACCAGGTTAAGAAGGATTGAGCACTTAGGAAGGATAAACTTTGTAACGATAGGGCAGTATGCATTTCGAAGAAGGATGGTGAAGGGGGGGGGGTATAGTGTCTAACAAACTTGATCCAATCATGTGACAAGGTTACTGAAATAGAACAGGAAATTGAAGGCTGGCTTGACTGTATTGTCATCGATATTAAAAAGGCATTTGATATTATTCATCATGAAAGGTTTACAAGTTGGCCACACAAGCTGTGATATAACATGGAAGACACAGGACAGGGTAAGGGAGGACTTGAAAGACAGAAAACAAAGAGTCGGAGCGGATGATTGAGGCAGGAGGAATGTAACAGGTGTAACCTACCGTAGCTTGGTCCTTGGACCACTACAGGTCCTAATTGATGTGAACGACCTACCCGACGGAGTGAGCGCGTACATGGCGGTGTTTGAAGGTTACACAAAGCTAATGAGGAATGTAAAAGCAGATGCAGAAAGTTATAGGATGACCTTAATCTCCAGGAGTGGGCAATTAAATGGTTGTAAGAATTCATGCTAAAAAGTGAAAGGTAATGAAGATGGGAAAGGGAGAAAGGACGACAGGAATTATCTATACAATAAGAAAAAGACAATTGTAGGAATGGGAAAGATAAAAAAAAGTTGAGAGTCGTTATATTTCCAACACTAAGACCAGAGTCTCACGCAGACGATGAATCACAATAACGTGGTTGAAGATATAAAGACAACACCACACACCAGAAGATGGAGATACAGCAACATTTCGGTCTGTTCTGGACTATTATAAAATCGTATGGGCTACTTCATAGTAGTCCAAGACGGCCCGAAACGTTGTCATTTCTTACTCTTCTGATGGAGTCACCTTCTCTGGTCATCACCAGAGGCATACACAAATAAGGTACATCGGCAGCGTATGGAACGCTGGCTCTGTCCTCATCCGCCTCACAGGACACACTCGACGCCGCACCGAGCCTCAGTGGGTCGTCTTTCCATTTCCTCCCTGTCCTCAGCCGCCCCACAGAACATCAGAACATCGTATACAAACGTAAATTAGGTCTCTTTCAAGGCAATCTACACACCATCTGTTAAACCAATACTGGGACATACACCACCGGCCATAATCCGCACCTCGTGGAACATAAAGGAAAACTAAACTAAGAGAATAGTAGAAAAGAATGGAAAATGATCACAATATAAACGGTATTGAGGGGAATAGACAAGTAGACAAGGACAGCCTCTTTAAGTTGAAACGAAGTAGGAACACAAGTGAAACTGGAAACGCAAAGAAGTCGACGACTTGCAGGAAAATGCTTGTATCCTGTATGGCGGTCGACAAGTGAAATACAGTGAAGAACATGTGTTGGCAACCACCGGCATATGATTCAACGAATATTCGAACGACAGAATAATTAAATGATAACGCAACAGTACAAGGTAGTGGACAGGGTGCGCGTGTGTACGCACGCACGCACGCACGCTCACACACACACACACACACACACCACACACACACACACACACACACACACACACACACACACACACACACACACACACACACACACACACAAGATCCTCAGAACACGTGGAAACAATACATAAGTCAAAAATATCTTTAAATACTTGGAAACAAAAAATCATTATTGGCACACGTACACAGCTCAACACAGCGTGAGTGGCTCCTGCAGAGGGCGCAGCTGTTCGTCTCCAGTAACACAAACCTCTCCAGCAGATGGCGAGCAACTTCCTGGAGCCCTGCCACTACTGGAGCTCGTGCATCACCAGCAAGAACACGTACGTTATGTCGAAAAGTACGGGGATTAGAACGAGTAATTTGGATATAATACAGTGATATGCATGCAATAGTTCTACTGAGAGGTGATCGCCAGGTGACTTGGGCCGTAGCGGGTGTCGACGGAACACGTGGGAATTTGCCAGCGCCGGTGTTGAGTGCAGGCAGATAATGGCCGTATTTTCCGTCTCGCTTACAGCCGATGATTAACTGTTACACGGTAAGGATTAGCTGGAGCCTCTCCCAGTCATTACTGGGCCCGGCCACGCCTACTTAAGTACACCGGAGCCCCATAAATCTCGCCAAGGGAAGTTTTTCTAATCAGGTTTCCGAGTCTGTCATCGAGAGAGTTCGTCTTGTGGAACCCTGGGACAGCTGAGGCACTGGGAGAGTGGTGGCAGAGAGAGGTGAGAGTGACAGGTACCGCTGAGGCACTGGGAGAGTGGTGGCAGAGAGAGGTGAGAGTGACAGGTACCGCTGAGGCACTGGGAGAGTGGTGGCAGAGAGAGGTGAGAGTGACAGGTACCGCTGAGGCACTGGGAGAGTGGTGGCAGAGAGAGGTGAGAGTGACAGGTGCCGCTGAGGCACTGGGAGAGTGGTGGCAGAGAGAGGTGAGAGTGACAGGTGCCGCTGAGGCACTGGGAGAGTGGTGCTGCCCATCAACCAATGAACAGTCGGGTTCACAAAAGGTTTATACAACATTTTGGTCAATATTGTCAACAATGTTCTCACGAAAACTTGATGCATCTGTATAACATATTGAGGCAATTCAACGGGATCGAACCCGCATCCTTAGACTCTTCAAATTTCAGTTCTGGTAACTCAACATAACCACAGCACATTTGGTAGGCCTATACATAAATCTACAGTATAAACAAATTTAAATATGAAAAATATCACTTATTAATAACCCCATATAGAAAACTTAATTTTGTCTGTTGGTGGAGTACAAAGCAAATCCAGAACTTAAAACTACGGTGGAAATCTGTATTTACCC
>WNGS01165523.1:28684627-28711024 GCA_020271785.1 Procambarus virginalis | reverse complement strand
TCTCACAGCCTGGATGTTTCGCTCGCATAATAAGGAGTGACGTGGGTTTTATTGAGTATATTATAATTTTGTACGTGCTCGTGCTTAAGGACTCAAGGTAAAGGGAAGACGATAACACTAGGGCTTCTGTCTTCATCAGACTTCACCCTCACCTAAGATATCTTAGCTGTAGTCGGATCTCATCCTCACTTAGATTTTAACCTCACTAAGATCTTAATCCTAAGATCTTAACCCTCAGATGTTAACTCTCATTCAGATCTTAACATTCTCAAATCTTTGTGTTACTCAGCTCTCAGCCGCATTTGAGTATATCTTTTAAGTTTCATGTGTTCTGAAACGCAATAAAAACAAAACTTGATAATCTTGAAAATGTTTAATGTTTAGTGCAGAATCATGATTAAAAAAAATATATATATATTTTTGCATTTGTGGAGAGGAAGTATTCATGACGGAGTGTTGTAAAGGGTGACGTTGTTCGCACCTACTGAATATGGAGAGTGTTATCAGCAGTGATATACAAGCCTTTCATGTTGTCATTATGCATTTAAATTTACTTGCCAGTCGGTTCCGGCTGACACGACTGGCCGTAACTCTGCTGGTTTTCCTCAATTTCCCCCGACATGTGCTTCTTGACACCCGTCTTGAATACAAGTCTCTCATCTTGTATAAACGATGTTTTCTTCTTTAATACATAAAACATGAATTTAGCTCCGGTTCGTCACCCAGAGTATTATTACGACAATGATTTTATTTACTTAGCATAATTTGATTGGAAAGAAATAGGGGTGAGAAGGGTGGATTGAAATGGGTGTTGACTGGTATGGCTGTATGGGAGCAGAGGTCTTCCATAATGGTTAAGTTCTTGTTGGGTCGTTGTGGAATGTTTAAATCTCCCCTGACCTTGTGTACATCTCGTAGTCTCCCCTCACCGTGTACACCCTAGTAACCCCCCCCTCACCGTGTACACCCTAGTAGCCTCCCCCTCACCGTGTACACCCTAGTAGCCTCCCCTTCTCACCGTGTACACCCTAGTAACGTCCCCCTCACCGTGTACACCCTAGTAACCTCCCCTCACCGTGTACACCCTAGTAACCTCCCCTCTCACCGTGTACACCCTCGTAACCTCCCCCTCACCGTGTACACCCTCGTAGCCTCCCCCTCACCGTGTACACCCCATAACCTCCCCTCACCGTGTACACCCCATAACCTCCCCTCACCGTGTACACCCTAGTAGCCTCCCCCCTCACCGTGTACACCCTAGTAGCCTCCCCCTCACCGTGTACACCCCATAACCTCCCCTCACCGTGTACACCCTTAACCCCCCCCTCACCGTGTACACCCTAGCAACCTCCCCCCTCACCGTGTACACCCTCGTAACCTCCCCTCACCGTGTACACCCTCGTACCTCCCCCCCTCACCGTGTACACCCATAACCTCCCCTCACCGTGTACACCCTAGTAACCTCCCCTCACCGTGTACACCCATAACCTCCCCTCACCGTGTACACCCTAGTAACCTCCCCTCACCGTGTACACCCTAGTAACCTCCCCTCACCGTGTACACCCCATAACCTCCCCTCACCGTGTACACCCCATAACCTCCCCTCACCGTGTACACCCTAGTAACGTCCCCCTCACCGGACACAACATTCACTGCCTCAGCAATCTGCCGTGTAGAGCACAAGCGACGCCGTGCACCAACTGTTTAATTACATAATTAATATAAGTTCAGTTGCTTGTATCTAAAACTATTTCGTATTCTTCTCTTCCACAATTTATTATCTACACAAATCATTCGTCACGTCGTGTACTCCTCATTCCTCTCTTCTCTCCTCCATTCCCCTGGCCATCTTTGACTTGTATAATAATTTAAGAAACAGTGTTATCAACAGCCAAAAAATAAGTGGCATATAAATTAACGTCACCTGCAGTATTGCCAACAGCTCCTGAATTGAGCATTCTGCCACCAGCGGCCGAAGAACAGGCACGCAGGAAAGAGGAGGACATGCTGAATTAACCTCTAATAACAGGGATAATGTGTTGTATAATCATTAACAACGCATATGAACTTCGAAGCCAACTGAATTTGTATCACAAGTACGAAGTAACTTGTCATCGTCCTAGACGGTTATAATGGGTCTTAATTTCTCCGTCCGAGGTGGAAAATGGGCGCGGATTTTTTATTTTATTTACGTGTTATACATGTTAACGTTAAGGGATCGCGGGGACTGGTGACGCCATGGAGCCCAGGAGCCGCAGCTCTAGTGGTCCGAGACTGCTAACCTGGCGGTGTCTTGGGAGCGGAGGCTTAAAAGTCCTTGGAGCAGAGGTCTGGGAGGACCCATCGAAATACGCCACAACCCTGGGAACGTGGCCGTCGGTAGCCACCCACCGCTATCGCAAGACAAGACCGGAAACGGATCTATCGCCATGCCCGTCAGACGCCGCGCGTGACCTCCCTTCCCTGCGCCGGACCGCTCACACTAGCACCCCAATGAGGCAAGTGTAGCGACCCCTTGTTGCTCTACACTGCTTGGGTCGTCGTTGTTCTACACTGCTAAGCTCGTTGTTGTCCTACACCAAGCATATCAAACTGAAGATCCCCCGAGGGCCATGTGGAGCCACATTTGTGTTGTCATGAGGGCCACACACCACAACTAATTGAAGTCATTTAGTAAAAATTATCGCAGAATAATTGTTATTACTTGAACTTAGAAACATTCAATATTCATACTGAGGTTTAGCGGCTCGCCACATTCATGAATGCAAAGTAATGAAGTAGTTTAACAAAAGAACTAAAAACTAAATTTTAAACGCCAACATAGACTTCTATGCAACAACAACAAATACATTGTACAACTATTACAACAGTTCAAAGTGAACATTTATTTACAACTATTCAGTAATTTTTAGTGCTTTGTGCCGAGGTTTGACACCTTTTTTTAATGACAATTGTTGCTGCCTGGCTGAAATGTCTGTACTGTTGCCAATTGATCTGAAATAACAAGTGTTGATCAGTCAGCTTTGTTCTCTGAAAAGTTTTTGTTGATCTCATGAAGAAAAATAACTGTTCACACATGTAGAACCGAACATTGTCATAATCCTTGTGGCAAACTTTCTGAAGTTTTTCAACTTTTCAGGAAGGTATGAAAAGAAACAGGTATCCTCATTTCAAGACACTCTGCTCTTGAGTGTAGAATCCAGCTGCATTTCTGATAGCCCTGTCTGCAGGCTTTCTTCTGCTTTGGAAACATCAAAGGTGAATGGTGCTGAGAATAATGCAAAGTGGTGTTCAAAAGATGAGAAATCACGAAATCTTTCCGGAAATTTCTTTGACAACAGTTCCAGGCGACTGTCATATTTAGCAAAGCTAAGTATACACACTCAGTATTGGCAGTGTTTTTCAGCTTTTTGCACTTAGGAAAATGAACTAAATTTTCATTTGACAACTGTGACTTCCATAAGATTAGTATGAAGCTTATGGAAGCACTTGTAATTTCATGAGGCAACTGAGTGATGGGTTTGTTTTTATATTGTAATTTCAAATTAACATCAGTTAATTGTGCAGTAATGTCCACAGCAAAAGCCAGATCCATGAGCCAACTTTCATCTTATATTTCCTCTGCGTTTTGATCTTTCATCTTCAAAAACATAATTATTTCTTATCTCAACAAATGAAATCTTTTCAGCACTTTGACATGACAACCAGCGGACTTCAGTGTAGAATAGAACACCGGTAAACTGATCATCCATATCACCCAACAACTGACTGAACTGGCGGTGGTTGAGAGCATCGCCTCCGATATAGTTCACTGTCTTCTGTGACCAAACTAAGCCCATGATCCAATTTTAAAATCTTTTAATACAAATTTTGCTGAGGAATAATGCAGTGAAATTGTGTAAATGATGAATCTGGATACGAGTTTTCTGTTTTAGTTGATAACTTGGCAGCAACACCATATGCAGGCGAGGAGTCACAATAACGTGGCTGAAGTATGTTGACCAGACCACACACTAGAAAGTAAAGGGACAACAACGTTTCGGTCCGTCCTGGACCATTTTCAAGTCGATTGTGATCGACTTGGTCATCAACACCATTATGTCTGCCAACCATATTCGCAACACCTTCGGTAGATAACCATACAAGTTTACTCAAATCCAAACCATAGTCATGCAGAACCTGCTCGACTTTCTCCAAGATGTCCTGGCTGGTTGTAGTGTCGTGCATGGGGATCAGTTCAAGCAGTTATTATAAATATTAAATTCACTGTCACAGGCCCTGATGAAGACCTCAAGCTGTGCTATTCCAGTGATGTCAACGGTCTCATCAATAGTAATAAAAAAAAATCCAAACCTTGATGATGCGGCCTTCTGATGTTGAGTCAAATCACCTGACATTTCATCAATCCGTTCAGCAACAGTGTTCCTGGTTAGTGAAATATCTTTGAGTGAGTGTGCATTCTCTGGACACAAAATTTGAGCCGTTTTTGCAAGGCATTGCTTTACGAAACCTCTTTCACTGTAAGATTTCCCACTCATGGCGATCATTGAGCTGAGTTCATAGCTTGCTGTAACGGTAGCAACATTCACTGTCTCAATTTTCGTAAAACAGGTCTTTTGCTGTCTCAAGTTAGTCTTCAGTTCCTTGAGTCTTGAGAGATACATTGGACCTTCATATTTATCGAAAGATCGATGATTCGTTTCATAATGTCTTTGTTCTGCATGCTGTTTCTGCATGCTGTTTCTGCATGCTGTTTCTGCATGCTGCTTCTGCATGGTGCTCTCTCCCTCTCAGATACTCTCCAAGTATCTATAAACACTTGGAGAGTATTTAGAGTGAGAGTGGGTCCTGAAACATTAACTCTGTTAATGTTTATGTTTTTGTTTGCTGTGTGTGGTTGTCTTGGGAGTTGTGGACCCTCACCACTGCCACTTTCACCGTCTTGACCAGCTAATAGTGCAGAACCTAAGATGGTAAATCGGAGTTACGAATGTTAAAGTAATGGAATACTAGAACGTAGAGGTAAGATATCAAATGATTACATTCTCACAAGGAAATACTGGGCTCGTTGCTGCATTTTAAACAGTTAACTGGACACATTATTTACGAGGATATGACACATTATTTGGAATGGGTGGTTTACTAACACCGGGAAACAGGCGGAGACTACTAAAATGAGTTTACACATTTAATGCACAAAGTGGTGGAGGAAGATCCCATACACCGTGTGGAATGTCAATATAACAGGGCCCAACATAGCAGGGCGCCTGTATACTAGTCTATTGATGGTTGAGAGCCGGAACCAACGACCTGGTCCTCAATTTGTTCTACATACCTTCATCTCGTATTTCTCTTGTTTGTCTGTCTGTCTTTGTCTGTCTCTATCTCTCTCTGTCTGTCTGTGTGTGTCTCTCTCTCTCTCTCTTTCTCTCTTCTCTGTATCTCTCTGTATCTCTCTGTAACTCTGTGTCTCTCTCCTCTCTCTCTCTCTCTCTCTCTCTCTCTCTCTCTCTCTCTCTCTCTCTCTCTCTCTCTCTCTCTCTCTCTCTCTCTCTCTCTCTCTCTCTCTCTCTCAGTTGAGAGGCGGGACCGAAGAGCCAGAGCTCAACCCCCGCAAGCACAACTAGGTGAGCGCGCGCGCGCACACAGTAAAGAGAAGATGTGAAGATACGAAGGAGAAGAAGATACACCAGATCCTAAAGGTTATCAACACAGTAGATGATAAGAACGAAATATTGAGCATTTGCAGGAGCAGAACGTAAGGCCACGTATGGATGAAGGGGAGTGGGCGTGAAGGAGAGTGGGCGTGAAGGGGAGTGGGCGTGAAGGTATAGGGAGCTAAAGGAGGGAAGGGAACTATCACGGGAAATCGCCAAGCCATTACGACTATACAGCACTTGGAAGGGGTCAGGATAAGGATTTGGGATGGGACGGGGGAAAGGAATGGTGCCCAACCACTTGGACGGTTGGGGATTGAACGACGACCTGCATGAAATGGGACCTTCGCTGTACCGTCCAGCCCAAGTGATTAGGGTGGGAGTCGGGGTTATCTAAAGGAGAATTTTTATTGTTCTTGAATGCAAAGAACTAGACGACGAGGTCAGCTATTTATTAGTGGATTCAACGAACTTTAGTTTTCAATTTAGTCATAATACCTTGTGGTTTCGGGAGCCATTACATTAGACGACTGACAGCTGAGGAGACGATCAAGTGCTAATGCGCGCCGCTTCAAGCACATTTAGATAAGTACACAATGAAAGGCTGGCAAATATTAGGTTCCCCTTAGCCCCAAATAGTCAGAACCAGGATTCATCAATCTTTTACGCCACCACTTACGAAACTGTACATGTTTTCTTCTGGCGGCGTGTTATATATTCAACAGTTTACCAGCGTCTTAACTTCACGACCCGAAGTTGATATTGTTATAAACAACCGCGTAGTGCCTCGGAGCTCATAACTTTTAATAAACGTAATAAAGTCGCATTAATTGAGGAAATATGTTCATGATTCGTAAGTGATTGCGTAAATGCTTGATGAATCCCGGCCGCAGGGCACAATATACCACGTACACAACACCAGATTTATTTATTTATTTTTATTTATTTATTTTTTATTTATTTATTTATTTATTTATTTATTTATATACAAAGAAGGGACATTGGGTTTATGAGAACATTGATTATTTTCATTCTTGTAAAGCCACTATCACGCATAGCGTTTTCGGGCAGAACATGTTGAGCATCCTGCACCAGGGTGGATCCCCCACTCACCCACACAAACTTTAATTAAAGCCCGAAATATTCTCCAAAATATTAGTTCTAGAGGTGAAAGGTTTGAGCTATAAGGAAAGACTACAGGCACTGGCTCTCAGGACACTGGGACGGAAGCAAGATAAGCGGCAAGATGTGATCAGATCCACTGGGTGTAGACAGGTGACACACTGGGTGTAGACAGGTGACACACTGGGTGTAGACAGGTGACACACTGGGTGTAGACAGGTGACACCACTGGGTGTAGACAGGTGACACACTGGGTGTAGACAGGTGACACACTGGGTGTAGACAGGTGACACACTGGGTGTAGACAGGTCACGCCGAGTGTAGAGAGGTCACGCCGGGTGTAGACAGGTCACGCCGAGTGTAGAGAGGTCACGCCGGGTGTAGACAGGTCACGCCGAGTGTAGAGAGGTCACGCCGGGTGTAGAGAGGTCACGCCGAGTGTAGAGAGGTCACGCCGGGTGTAGACAGGTCACGCCGAGTGTAGAGAGGTCACGCCGGGTGTAGACAGGTCACACTGGGTGTAGACAGGTCACACTGGGTGTAGACAGGTCACACTGGGTGTAGACAGGTCACACTGGGTGTAGACAGGTCACACTGGGTGTAGACAGGTCACACCGGGCGTAGACAGGTCACACTGGGTGTAGACAGGTCACACTGGGTGTAGACAGGTCACACTGGGTGTAGACAGGTCACACCGGGTGTAGACAGGTGTAGAGAATAGTTAGGAAGAACATTTTTCTTGTTCAGAGTTGCGACGAAGAAGAACGAGTTGGGCAAAGATAGTTGAAGTTAGCCTCATAAATGAAATTTAAAGTAAGTTATATTAAACTCTTAGAAAAAGTTTAATAAACTCGAAAGAAACTCGGTTTTAATGAAATAATATTTGTATACAGACTAACAGTATCAAGTTAAAGAACTGTCTAGAGTTAGCCCAAACAGAACTAATGCACTGTAACTAGCTTCCAGTACATTAAAAGTCACAGGAGAAATAATTTTCAGTAATTCAAGTCCGCTCTTCAACAACTTCAACAACACAATCGACTTGAGAATGGTCCAGGACGGACCGAAACGTCGTCGTCCCTTCACTTTCTAGTGTGTGGTCTGGTCAACATACTTCAGCCACGTTATTGTGACTCATCGCCTGCGTAACTCTTTACACTCTAACTACCTCTTTATATTATCTGGTGTAGCAGCATAAAACACGTGAGGAACACGAGTTCCTCACGTGTGCCCCAAAGAATGAGGTGATTTGATAAAATACCATGTCCAAGATTACCATCAAAGTGCCGTAACTATTCGACAATTAAAATCTAACTACCAATTATTAACTGGTGAATGTTGATGCAAAACTAATGGTCGCGTAATTACAAGTAACAAAAATAAATCTTTTATACCAAAATAATATTAATATGTGTACACGTTTCCCAGTCAAAATAGAGCCTCGGTTTCTTTTAATACAGCATTTCATATTTTATCTTCAGCTTTCAAGGGCTTCAAAAGGTGGCCTTGCCATCAGTGATTATATCTGTGGGTTTACCTGTGATGTGTGGACTCCTGCGCAAGAAGTTGCAGGTGGAAAGCATCAGTCCGTGAAACTGAGTTCACGTATTCGCGAAAATACATTTATACTGTCGAGTTTCTTTTGTGGGGACGTCGGGAAGACGGAGTGGAGAGATGGTTTGTTAATTAGCCAAGAAGATGAAAACATTGTCTTGGTTGGTTGTTAATGCTGCCGACCGCCAGGTGGAGGTTCCTAGTTGGGTCCCTTCATGGTTTTGTTCCTACGTGGCCCAACCTCTTGGGCTGGACGGTAGAGCGGTGGTCTCGCTTCATGCAGGTCGGCGTTCAATCCCCGATCGTCCAATTAGATTGGTAGGGTACCATTCCTACCGTCTGTCCCATCCCATTCCTTATCCCTGATAATCCCTCCTCCCCACTTCCCATTCCATCTTCTTGGCTTGTTGATCTCTCTCTCTTGCTCTCTCTTTTGCCCTCTCTTGCTCTCTCTCACCATGATCCACGGACTATAGAGGGGTGAGGGCGGGGACAGTAACCGTGTTTGAACCTTCCGTTCCGACGCAGGTGTGTGACTAGCGCTCAACACCTGAAACAATGTGACTAGCGCTCAACACCTGAAATAATGTGCAACTCTTCCAAAAGCATAAATGTGTTTGCGCAACAACGACTCTTGAAGCGTAACGACCAGAATATCAAGTTAATATCGCCTCCAGAAGGAAGAGTTGTGATTGGTCAGTGAATGTTGCTACATAATGTGCGCTTGTTTGTCTGCTTGTCTGCCTGCCTAGCCTGCCTAGCCTGCTTGCCTTCCTAGGCCGCTTAACCTGCTTTTCTGCTTGTTTGCATGCCTAACCTGCCTATTAAAGAAACACACAGCATGTAATTTTTATTTGTATACCTGACCATTGAAACTCGATAAGTTTGAAAATAAAGGTCGTTAACAGAACGCTTTCATAAATAAACATTCAATTACAGAGTTACAAGAAATTTTTTGTCGTAATGATTAATAAGGCTTCAGAGATTTCCATATATAAATACGCTGATTAAGCTGTCATCACACTAAAGGCTTAACTAGGCGGTAATATCCTATGACCTCCTGTATGGAGGCCTGGTCAAGGACCAGGCCGCGGGGACACTAAAGCCCCGAAATCATTTCAAGATTCAAGATAAGACAAGCCGCCAACGCACAGCTTAGTTACTACTAGGAGCAATATCCTCAGCTTAGCCACCAACAAACAGCTTACAAACTATTGCGCAGCTTTGTACATGACAATTACAGGCTTCGGGGCTCCCTGTTAAAGGTGTGGCGCTTATGGTGAAGTTCAGTGCGTATATAAGGTCAACTGGGACGGACGTGTGAGCACGTTGCTTCGTGGTGTGGACTTTGAGAGCCTTGTTACGACAACAGTTTACTAAATTGGATCACTCGGAAGTAGTCGAGGCTGTAACCTTAATAAGTGGTGTTGATAAGTCCGCTAGTTTTTCCTGGAGTACTGCGCCATCACAAAAACTGGACCAAGAGGTTAACATTGTAATGACTAATGAATCTTAGTTGTGGTTAAACGTTATAATTCAATGAAGCGTGAAAATAATGATTTCGGTTATGTTCCGGTCGACTAAAATGTTGTCACACAGTTCGATGATCAGGTGAGTGGGCAACCCTCTGTATCTCTTGGAAATAGGCCATAAAAGGATATTTTCAGCATTATATTATTTATTTGTATTACTAATTTTGATAATCCTTAAATACCTGTTTCTGTTAAAAATACAACATCGAGGTGCGCCTGCTTAGAAATAATTAGCAAATCAAATGGGAAAAATAGCATATGGCGATCTGAGCAGTTTAGGGGTTAAGGGAATGTTTGAGAGTCGATGGATTATCCTATCTTACTTAAGGTTACTTACTTATCCTTCCTTAAGGTTAACTGGCCTTCTGTAGTAGACCACTTTGACTTTTGCATTTATTTTACTACTAAACTATTATTAGACTATATCTCTGGTCATGAAGTGCCTCACAGCAGGACCAGCGTTCGCATCACCGCCCGGAAACATTGAGAAGGAAAGTGAAACCAGCATAAAAGTCTAGAAACTCTACGTTATGATGGTTTTTGGTTCGGTGTTTGTGTGAAGGCTTATCAACATGTGGGTAGTTATAAAAGCCATAAGAACAGCTGTCTAACCAGCAAAATAATAATTTAGGTCTAAAGGTAAACTAATTTACACCGAGATGTGGAATACTTATAGGTATATACCTATATAGTATTCCATGCCCAAAGTAGGTCTATATAGGATTCTGTCTGTCCAAAGTAGGCAGCCAGACGCATGGGGCTAGCCTCACCCATCTTTTCAAGATGAAACATGGGAGGTATGTGTCGTGAGCCAGTCGGGGTCGGCCCCAGTGAAACCATTTATGAAATATTAACATCTATAGCGAGCCCCCTACGATTGTCATTAAGTCTGAAGTTGGAGTTATGTTTATGTAGTTTTTTAACTTTTTCAGTGCTTCATAATAAATTTTCTGAGGAGAGAGAGGGAAGAAGAGGGAAGGAAAGTTGTTGCTGATTTAGATTCAGCTACTGGGAACCAAAAGTTCAAAGTGATATGAATTCATATTACAGGTGATACATGATTTTTTTTAATTTGCAGACCGCAATGTTTAATATTATGGACAAAATCTGCCCAGTTAACATATGGCAAGGTACGTCATAGGGGTAACTTTGGCATCATGTCAAGAGGAACTTGTTTCATTGATGGCATCCCCAATCCAATCATGTTTGACATTTACGCAGCAGCACTTACTGGTAAAAGTTGAGACTGGGCTACCTCAAAGTATCTGGCCTCCAACTTCACACACACATTCAAATATATATATATATATATATATATATATATATATATATATATATATATATATATATATATATATATATATATATATATATATATATATATATATATGCGAACAAGCCTGAATGGTCCCCAGGACTATATGCGAATGAAAACTCACACCCCAGAAGTGACTCGAACCCATACTCCCAGGAGCAACGCAACTGGTATGTACAAGAAGGCGTCTTGTACATACCAGTTGCGTTGCTCCTGGGAGTATGGGTTCGAGTCACTTCTGGGGTGTGAGTTTTCATTCATATATATATATATATATATATATATATATATATATATATATATATATATATATATATATATATATATATATAATTAGTATATCTTGGTAGCAGTCTTTTAAACATATGTTGTTGAATATAACTGAAAGGGTAAGATTAATGATTCTAACACGAATCTTCTCAATATTTCTTGCGTTTTTTTCTCTGTCGAGGGTAATTGAAGAATTAACTCTCCAAAGTTCATTTTCATATTTTTATTTATGGTCTGACACCTAGAAGCGTTTCGCAAGAGACTTCTAACATTTTCAAAGACAAATTTTTATGTACTCCGTTTCACGTTTTGGGGTGAGGTGATATGACATAAATATTTTTGTGTGAGGTGATAGAACACAAACCAATGGGTAATCATGGGGTAAAGATAACTTTGCATAGTCAGAACACGAATTATTGCGTATTTTCTCTTCTTGCTTCTGTGTTGGTTCGGGTTCTTGAAGTGGGTAGAATGTAATTATGCGTTAATTGGCAGTTGATTGCTGGTGTTCACTTTTTGATGTGTAGTGCCTCGCTGATGTCGAGCCTCCTGCTGTCGCTGTATCGATAATTTCTGTGTTGCTTGTTAAGATTTATCTGGTGATGGTCTGGTTGTGTGATGAGATTATATGCGCCTTGATGAAGCCCTGTTGTTTGTGCAGTGTTAATCGCCTAGAAAGAGACGTTGTTGTCTTGCCTATGTACCGAGATCTTTGGGGCTGATAGTCCCCAAGTGGGCATGTGAAGGCATATACGACGTTGGTTTCTTTCAAGGCTCTCTGGAGTCTGGAGAGTTCTTCACGAGTAGGTTAGCCATTTTCTTGTTTTAAAACACCACCACCCTCAATCCACTGGAACAGACCAACTCTCAGTCAAGGAAGGAAATATTAAGAGGTAAAAAAAAACAATCTACTGGACTTATTTCCTCTACACTTCAACAAGCTCTACTGGAAAATGTCGACGAAGTCGAAGAAGGTGACGAAAGTGAATTGTTTCAGCACCCGATGGCAGTCTCCACTCCAGCCAAGATGACACAAGCCGTCGGGGAGATTAACACATTAGAAACCACCATGGACTCAATGGATTCAACTCTAACATAATAATGGACAATAACGGCAATCTCAAGATTATACAATGGAACATTCAAGGATTCAAAAACAAAGTTCAAACACTTAGAGCAGTGCTTCTCAGTGGCAACATTGATATTGTTTATAAGAAACACCAGGACTGAAAGAAGTATCAAGGTATCTATATCCCAGGGTATCAAGGTTACCACTGCCCAATTGCACAAGGTGGCACCAGAGGCACTTCAATACTAGTAAGAAATCATATCAATGCCACGCCAATCACAGACTTGCCTAACTATGATGAGGACGTCCAAATTATGGGAGTTAACCTCACCATGAGGAACTCAATGTTGTCCATCTTCAATGTTTACAGGAGCCATAGAGAACACGACGTGGATCTCTCTGCAGTCATTGAAATAAGTCTTACTATCATCTACACGTCTACTATCATATCGGGGGACTTCAACGCTCATAGTGAATTGCTGCTTGATGCTCCAAGAGCCGAGGCCACTGGAAGTCATATTAACCTGGATGAAGTGCCTGAAGTCCGTCTGCTTAACTCGACGGAACCAACTCAAATTAGTGGAGGGAAGCTGGTTCTCACGTTTGTCTCCACCAGTATTTATGAGTTGTGTCATGGTCAGTTGACTACGTACTGAAAAGTGACCACTTCGCTACAAGAACAGTTATTAATATAGCACTACTTCCCAGACCTCCAACTCCCCAGCCCAGATGGGATTTTATCAAAGCAGATTGGACGAAATTTCAGGAATCGCTTGAAATTTGGCACCAAAACACTGACGAAATGGAAAAAGATTTAGTAAATGCAATACACAGCGCTGCAAATCACTTCATCCCCAAGAAGAAAACAATTACCAAACAACATAAAGACCATTGGTATTACTGTGATAGAATCACAGAACTACATAAGACTAATTTGTACACGAATAAATTTCAGAAGAGACAGAGCCCAAGCTAATCTGGAACTTCTTAGAGCTGTTCGAGATCATGTGCATGAAGAAACAGCAAAAATCAAAGAAGAAAAAAACGGCTCGAGTAGTGTTCCAAACTAAATCAGCATACGTCTTTGGGCGACATCTGGAAGCAGATCAATAGGGCCAAAGGAAAATCGCCTCCTGTTCTGACCTCCCCATCATGTACATCTAGATCAAGAAGCAGAAAGAATGGCAAATCTATTTGCTTCATTAGCCAGTTCCACAAAGTTTCCACAAGCAACTCAACAACAAAGATTTCAAGCAGCAAGATGGAAAAAAATAAACAATACTTTAGAGTATCCGACGAACTAGACCAACCTCTCAATCTGAAAGAACTCAGAAGAGCTACTAAGAAAACTAAAAACACAGCTCCAGGTGAGGACGAAATCACTTACAACATGCTGGCAAAACTAGGAAAAAAGGGTGAAGAATCCTTTTTGAATCTTATCAACAGAGTATGACTGACAAGAACTCGACCACTCTCTTGTAAGAGTGTAATTATAGTTCCCAATCCCAAACCCATAGACCCAGGAAATCAAAGACCCATCTCATCAACAAACTATCTGGCCAAAGTTGTGTGAAGAGTTGTTCTTAATCAAATTGAATGGAAAGCCAATCCACTGCACCAAAATGTGTTTGCTTACAGAACAGGTGTGTGGAACCACAGAATGCCTTACCTCCCTCCTGGATCAAATCAATGACAAATCAGGAATCCTTCTTTTTCTGGGCCTAGTAAAAGCCTTTGAGCTAGCTAATGCTCCAGCCACATTGTGCTGCCTGGTAGATAAAGAAATCAAAGGACACGTTCTTCCCTTTGACAAAGAAAGTCTGCTTAACAGAGAAGCTAAAGTCAAATTCCAAGGTAAAACATCCTCCTCAAAGAGGCTGGAAAATGGGAGGCCGATTCCTCTTCAACTGTCTCATGGAACAATTCATGAAGCTTAAGTTACCAAAAGCCAAATTGCTTAACATGAAGACGACTTTATGGTCATTATCAATGGCAAAGGCGCCAGGAATCATGCACAAACATGGCTAGGTATCAGCAGCAGGGAAGCGGAACGCACAGCAGTACAAATAAACAACAATAAAACCAAAGCAATGACCGGAAAAGCGAGAATTCAAGACATCAGACTCGCAATACAAGGACAAGAAATTGAGTGGGTTACCTCTTTTGACCACACACTAGAAGGTGAAGGGGCGACGACGTTTCGGTCCGTCCTGGACCATTCTCAAGTCGATTTTGAGAACGATTTTCGTTGGCATTCTCAAGCCAACGAAAATCGACTTGAGAATGGTCCAGGACGGACCGAAACGTCGTCGTCCCTTCACCTTCTAGTGTGTGGTCTGGTCAACTTACTTTAGCCACGTTATTGTGACTCATCGCCTGCATAAGAAATACATAATATTCGTGGTAGCTGTGCAGCAGCTGTCACATTTTCAGAGTAGCAAGCTTGTGCCAGTATTTCGTACATAGGGCTAAGTGAGTTGGGAAAATAAAGTCATCCCAATTTTGTAATCTGAATGTTAACTATTCAAAATCAACAGTGTTAACGACCCCGTAGTTCGACATAACATTACTCTGCCTCCGATGGTTGTACTCGCCTACAACTATTATTACGGATTCCTAAATAATAATATGTTGCATATGAAGATGTGTAAATTGATGCAATGAGGATGATGATAGGCTTAATCTGAAATTTGTAAGTATTATTTTGTTTAAACAAAATGGGAGCTGGTAGAGTTCTGACGTCATATCCGTCAACGACATTTACTGAAAATGAAAACTGAAAATTCGAAAAAATCACTGAAAATTCCCCAGAATTTTCATAGAGAAAAAGTTTCGATCATAAGTAGGGATTGTTTGCACATTTCTCAATTAAATTCATAAGAATATAAGGAACCTACAGAAGGAAATTGACCCATACGAAGGAATTCCTATTTAAATCCACTCAAACTCGCTCATAAAAATGCCTAACCTACGCTTAAAACAATTCATCGATCCTTGGCATATTATAATATCCGGCAATTTGTACCATAAATCAGCAACCCGTTTTCTAAATCATATTTACCCAGGTCTTCCATGAATTGTAAACTTAGTTGGTCACTGCCATATTTAAGGCTAAATATTAAAACGTCCCCCAACTCAAAAGTTTACTAAGTCAAAGACTTCTCGTAATAATGTTGAACACAAACAGCTGGGTGCTGGGAGTTTGATTGTTCGATTGAACCGATATATAAAATTGGCCGACTCTCGTCACTTGAATATAGATACCGGTAATGAAGCAATATGTATGCTTAAGCTCCTCCTTTCAGCCTTAACATTTTCAGTGTGTTTGGAACTAATGGAAAATGTCGGCGCTGCGAGGAGAATGTAACTGTCTCGTGTGGTGCTGAGGCTAGGGAAGGTGGCCATCTTAAGTCATGTGGCTGAGGCTAGGGAAGGTGGCCATCTTAAGTCATGTGGCTGAGGCTAGGAGTGTGCGAAAAACCCACCTAACACATGTGGCTGAAGCGTGGATACATGCGGCTGAAGCGTGGATACATGGGGCTGAAGCGTGGATACATGGGGCTGAAGTGTGGATACATGGGGCTGAAGCGTGGATACATGGGGCTGAAGCGTGGATACATGGGGCTGAAGCGTGGATACATGCGGCTGAAGCGTGGATACATGTGAGCAAAATTGCTAACTACACATTGGCCAAACTGGTTTCTGGGGTCACGTGATAATCGTGTTCTGTGATGCCGCACTTCCGGCTCGTCAGGAGGGCGTCATGGTAGTCACCGTCGACGTTCCTATTTGATGTCCAAATGTAATACAAAATTGTTACTTTCTCAAATATATATTTGTATAAATCAAACTAAATGTCCAAGGTTGTAGGGCAGATGCTTAGGTTTAGTCACATGAAACTTTTTATGGTGACTGGTGGGTGGGATGGGACTGTCATAGGGGGTGACTGGGTCGGCCGCCATGCCCCCTTGAAGAGGGATCGGACCTCATGAAGTCGATGGAGATAAAATGTTCAGGGTCGAGTTAATAGTTATATCATTTGTTCATAGTATTATTCAGGGGCTCCTAACACTTAAATGGTGTAACCTTTGGGGTCAACTCGGGCACCACCAGGTACCCCATCAAGCATCATTATGTACTTTGTGTACAGGTACGCTACATATTTTGGATTTGATGTTAGATGTATTACGTGCGTAAAGCATAAGAAAATGAGATTCGTATAGAGCGAGCGAGTCACTGTTAAAAAAGAAAAGAAATCAGTCGAGAGTCGTGAGTAAAGCAGTTTTCTATTCATAACAGTGGGAAGGCTGCTGGTTTAACAAGCCTTAAGCAAATAATATTGGACTAGGCTCATACCGGATGCCATCCAGAGATTAGGAAGCATTCACTCTCCTGGAGCCTCGGTGTGCTGCGGCCAGTAGAGTGGACTTTTACCCCAGCGTAAATGACCAGGATTGGAGCACGTGAGAGCACGCCTCGCTGTGGAATTTGTCGAGGAGACTTTCAATCATGTATACACAACCCGCTAACCTCTCACACGTCTAATGCGGCCCTAATGACGTGATGTCCATAAATGGCGGGATAGAGCTCTCTGGGTTTCCTTGTGGCTCTGCATTTAGCTCGTGACCTGATTCATCTGATACGCGAGTGTAGGTGAAATGAGGAGAAAGTGCCGAGGCAGTATGAGTATACCCCCCACTAGGAAGGGGGGCATGAGGACGGCACCCAACCACTTGGACAATCAGGAATCAAACGTCCACCTTGCAACTGGTCATGATACTGGTAATGGCTCAAAAGGGCCACCACTTACGGGCTATTCATGCCCGTGCCACCTCTTGGGTGGCTTAATCTTTATCAATCAATCAATCTGGCAGTGCAAGGCAAGCTGTGGTGGAGCATAGCACTCTCCTCACCGCGTGGTGCTGCTGCCACCTAGCCACACTCTTGTCATTTACAGCAGAAGACCTCCTAAGCAGACAGCGTCAGGCACTGCTTTGTAACCCAGCCGCAGTGTCTTCGTCTTGACGTCACAGTTTTTACCCAGGACATGGTCTTCCCTCCAGAACACTTCAGTCCCTTCCAATGACAAGTACCGATATTTGTGGCTAAGAAAAATTCTCGCGAAACCTATTTTTCTAGGTACTGGAACGATGTATCAGATAGCTTTCGTATGAATGGGTATATATGCCTATATGAAGCGGACGTTTTTTCATTTATCTTGTTAGAACAGCCGCTTAGGTAAGGTCGTACTTGGTCACATGTGGAGCGAGGTCAGNGTGTGTGGTCATAGGTGGAACTTCACCAACTCGTCGACTCAAGTAATAGGTCGCGTTATGGACGCTATAGTAACCAACGTTCTAAAGTAACCTACTATCAAAATTAATGCCTCGCAAATATGTAAGTTTCCTTTGCATCGGACTCGACAGGTTAGGTAGGTTGCTTGGGGTTTGTACGTTTCTAGTTAGGTTAGGAAGTTGGATTTTTGACGGAGTGGCAAATCGGGAGAAGGGACTGGATTGCACAGCGGGTGTTCTCACTGCCCCAAGGAAGAAGTTGTAACATGGAGTGGCCAAATAATATGATGAATTGCGGAAGTGTAAGAGAGTGTTGCAATGCTTGGCTAATTCCTCCATTTATCTTGTACTTGTCTTGCAATGTATAATTAATACCTGTTATCTTCTCTACCCGACACTTCATTTAAAAGGTGCAGGGGGGATTTTAATATATTGCTTCCAAGTCGTATCTTAACTACATGATTACGTCTAATTGTGGTTTTTTGAACATGCAAGATATTAAATTAATTTGGTGCACCATAAACAGTGGATGGGGGGGGTTGCTTTTATGGGATTACTCTGAAATAGGAATTTTTGTACTGTCATTGATGGCTTGTTCATGGTAGTCATTGATGATTTGATCATGGTAGCCATTGATGGTTTGATCATGGTAGTCATTGATGATTTGATAATGGTAGTCATTGATGATTTGACCATTAGATGCCAGTAAGCATGGAGAGAGCTGGAACTAACTTTTACAGGGTAAATTTTACAAGTAAATTTACTGGGTAAAATTTACAGGGTACCTCGTTGTGCAGCTCCTGTTAAGATGTATTGATGAATTGCAATGCACATGAAATGTTAGCTCGTATGTCGGACCAACTTTTTGTGCAGATGTAATTGTCCGGTGACAATACTGCAGCAGCCCTATGACGTGTGGATAGAATGGGGTATTTTCAACTTTCATCCTGTTGTCTGTCTGATCCTCTTAGACTGGCTCGGTACATCGACGGCTTAGCCTTTTTGCAGGGTCGGCGTTCGATCCCCGGTGGCTCAAGTGGTTGGGCAGCGTTCCTTCACTCCGTTCTCATACTCCAGCTGCTTGGGCTTTTGTGTAGTGGTTCTTGGTATAGCCGGATTGCTGTCATGATGGATGTGCTGGCTGTTAGCTGCGTCACTTGCATTGAGTATAACAACCATGTTGACAGGAAGACATGTGACATGATCAGGAAAAGACTAACTGTGAGGAATGTTTCAACACTTTCATAACACTAGCAAGGCTTAAAAGAATTAAAGTCCCGCATGCTGAACCTGCTGGAATTTTACATCGTAACCATAATCAAGGAGAAAAGGTAATCAATAGATTGCTCCCTCCTTGGGTACCAGAAAGTATTTTGCATAGTCCCAGGAAAGACTCTTACTCAAACTTGATAGTCAGGAGAGCCCTGGAAGGTAGGTAACTTGGGTAAGAACATATTCAAAAAGTCACTATGAGGGAAGGTGTCTCACAATACACATACATTAGAGTACCACAAGGGTCAGTACTAGAGCCTTTACTATTTGTATCGTGATACTCTTTTTAACCAAAAAAGGACAAAGTTCGTTGAAGATTGTTTAAAGATGCGGGAGTACGTGGACAGACTTGAGGATGTGAGAAGAGGTAACTGGGGGTCTCCCTATAAAAATGCAAGATATTGTCGATTAAATAGAGTAGACCCTTAACTCCATTTATCACGAAGGGGTGAAAAACCTGCTTGAGTTCTACAAGATGACTATTATCAAGCATAAAGAGTAGAAAGGGCTGACGGAATTTTCCCGATTGCCTTAAAGTCTTCGACAGTGTTTAGGAGGGTTCTAAATAAACTTGAAACGCATCAGAAGTAACTGGAATTGTGTTAACTGGGTGATAAAACACTTGCCATCCATAAAAGAAAATAATGGAGAGAGAAAATGCCAAAATAGAGGAAGTTACAAATGGCACATAACCGGAATCAGTACTAGCACTGTTACTGTAAAATATATACATATAAATATATAACATTACAAGGAATTAGTTCGAGCATGTGCGATCCTTCCTGAATGTGATATAAAACTGATGAAAGGAATAGGGACAGAGGCGGACTCAAGAATACTCCAGGAATACTCAGCACAGACAGCTGGTGTGAATAAAAAGTTGAAAAATATTTAATTTTATTGTCAACAATTTCAAGACAAGAATTAGGACAGGGTGACAAGGCCTGGGAAACAGCACAAGACTAAGGAAAAGGCTCAGATTAACACACATGACGCCAGACAGTGTCACCAGAGACGCACATTAACAGGATAACTTCGGCATGATATGTAAAACTAGCGAAAATTAATGCAGCCTTCAGGAACCTGAACAGTGAAACATTCATAACGCTGATTGAAAAAACACAGAGTACTGACACAGTTGTGCAGTACCTGTATCAGACCAGTTCTCTTACTTTGTAATTACATTGTAGAATCTTCCCCCCCCCCCCCCCAAAAAAAAAAAATCCAGAAGATTGCTACTTGTCATTGACCATATAGGACTAATATAGGGTGTGTATATACATGTAAGGCCAGAACGAGGTAGACTTAACCAAGCTGAGAAACCATAAGGATGTCAGGAAGCTGTTCCTCAGAGTGTCGGTGGCATGAGTTGGCACAATACGAAGCAGAATGAAGCCATTGCAATAGGTGACCCCCGGCTGTGAGGCGGGACTCGGGAACTGAGGTTTTCCCATAAAGTACATACAGGGGAGTACACCACAATTCAGAAACACAGGTGTTGTTTTGAAAGAAAAAAAAGAAACAGGTTTTGGCGGGACCAAAGAGCCAAAACTCAACCCCCCGCAAGCACAACTAGGTGAGTACATTCACACTCAACAACTAGGTGAGTACAACTACATGAGTACATACACTCACTCTTACCTCAAGGAGTGACATCTAATACATAAATAAAGACACACAAACTCGCTTGCTAACCAATTGACACGAGAGTGACGTAGATTTTTGACTGTCCATGAAATAGTTGAAAGGAAAAATGTTGTTAGAGGCGTTGACTTATTCAATTCTAGTGGGTAACAAAGGGTTACTGAGCTTTCGTGAAGCTAAGGCTCATGTGCTTGTCTGCTTTATGCCCGTAGCGATCAGCGTTTTCAGCGGAAAAATATGAAATTGATCATCCCATTTGCTTCCTGTATACTGCCTTGCTTCTCATTGTGTAAAACTTCAGAAGTATTATTTTGTACTCTCACCGCTAACAAAAATGTCATTTATATTACATTTTGACAAGGCTTTCAGATTTGTACTGCTCAGTTGTGTCTCCTCGGAGAAACTTTGGTGAACGTGGAGGTTATTTATGGATTGTTTTGTTCCATCCCATGACTCCTGCCCTGAGGAACACCTGCTAATTAGCATCTTATCAGCCTACATTAAGTCTTCTTGTTGACATGGTTGACGTTCCTCTGGGACACTCATCCTTTGTTAAAATTTAAACTGAATCACTGATATTTTCACTGCCATACAAAGATGCCACACTGCTCCATATATACATGCACAGAAGGCATACCAGCTCAGGCCGAGGCAAGCACACCCGAACTGGTCCACGAACTCCACTTGCCCTACATGGGGAGGCATCATGTCTCCAAACATCTGTTACCTTGTTGTTCTTACGCTTTACCTTCTGCAATCTGATTCGGTGCTTCTTGCATCAACCAAATTTGCCACGCTGTCTCACATATGCCATTTCCGTCCCTTTGCACCTCAACTGTCTCAACTGCAGTGCAAGAATTCACTGCTTGTATCAGTTCCTGAATGGTCAAACGGCATCCCTTCTTGCGACGTTAAGTCCTTCAGTTCCTAGTGACATTCTCTCATGCTTTCTACTCGACGCCGCCATCTTGCAGGCCGAGCGTCTTAAGACAGATCCTCACATCCAGGATATTCTTGTATCTGCCTCTTGTATCTGCCTCCTGTTTCCTGATGCACAATGAACATCTGAGAGGCCACACTAGAGTTTCTCCCTCACCACCTGCATGTTCTCACAGCCTGGATGTTTCGCTCGCATAATAAGGAGTGACGTGGGTTTTATTGAGTATATTATAATTTTGTACGTGCTCGTGCTTAAGGACTCAAGGTAAAGGGAAGACGATAACACTAGGGCTTCTGTCTTCATCAGACTTCACCCTCACCTAAGATATCTTAGCTGTAGTCGGATCTCATCCTCACTTAGATTTTAACCTCACTAAGATCTTAATCCTAAGATCTTAACCCTCAGATGTTAACTCTCATTCAGATCTTAACATTTCTCAAATCTTTGTGTTACTCAGCTCTCAGCCGCATTTGAGTATATCTTTTAAGTTTCATGTGTTCTGAAACGCAATAAAACAAAAACTTGATAATCTTGAAAATGTTTAAATGTTTAGTGCAGAATCATGATTAAAAAAATATATATATATTTTTGCATTTGTGGAGAGGAAGTATTCATGACGGAGTTTTGTAAAGGGTGACGTTGTTCGCACCTACTGAATATGGAGAGTGTTATCAGCAGTGATATACAAGCAGCTTCATGTTGTCATTATGCATTTAAATTTACTTGCCAGTCGGTTCCGGCTGACACGACTGGCCGTAACTCTGCTGGTTTTCCTCAATTTCCCCCGACATGTGCTTCTTGACACCCGTCTTGAATACAAGTCTCTCAATCATGTATGACCACGATGTTTTCTTCTTTAATACATAAAACATGAATTTTAGCTCCGGTTCGTCACCCAGAGTATTATTACGACAATGATTTTATTTACTTAGCATAATTTGATTGGAAAGAAATAGGGGGTGAGAAGGGTGGATTGAAATGGGTCTTGACTGGTATGGGCAGTATGGGAAGCAGAGGTCATCCATAATGGTTAAGTTCTTGTTGGGTATCGTTGTGGAATGTTTAAATCTCCCCTGACCTTGTGTACATCTCGTAATCTCCCCTCACCGTGTACACCCTAGTAGCCTCCCCCCTCACCGTGTACACCCTAGTAGCCTCCCCTCCTCACTGTGTACACCCTAGTAGCCTCCCCTCCTCACCGTGTACACCCTAGTAACCTCCCCTCACCGTGTACACCCTAGTAACCTCCCCTCACCGTGTACACCCTAGTAGCCTCCCCTCACCGTGTACACCCTCGTAACCCCCCCTCACTGTGTACACCCTAGTAACCTCCCCTCACCGTGTACACCCTCGTAACCTCCCCCCTCACCGTGTACACCCCATAACCTCCCCTCACCGTGTACACCCCATAACCCCCCCCTCACCGTGTACACCCCATAACCCCCCCTCACCGTGTACACCCTCGTAACCTCCCCCCTCACCGGACACAACATTCACTGCCTCAGCAATCTGCCGTGTAGAGCACAAGCGACGCCGTGCACCAACTGTTTAATTACATAATAATATAAGTTCAGTTGCTTGTATCTAAAACTATTTCGTATTCTTCTCTTCCACAATTTATTATCTACACAAATCATTCGTCACGTCGTGTACTCTTCATTCCTCTCTTCTCTCCTCCATTCCCCTGGCCATCTTTGACTTGTATAATAATTTAAGAAACAGTGTTATCAACAGCCAAAAAATAAGTGGCATATAAATTAACGTCACCTGCAGTATTGCCAACAGCTCCTGAATTGAGCATTCTGCCACCAGCGGCCGAAGAACAGGCACGCAGGAAAGAGGAGGACATGCTGAATTAACCTCTAATAACAGGGATAATGTGTTGTATAATCATTAACAACGCATATGAACTTCGAAGCCAACTGAATTTGTATCACAAGTACGAAGTAACTTGTCATCGTCCTAGACGGTTATAATGGGTCTTAATTTCTCCGTCCGAGGTGGAAAATGGGCGCGGATTTTTTATTTTATTTACGTGTTATACATGTTAACGTTAAGGGATAGCGGGGACTGGTGACGCCATGGAGCCCAGGAGCCGCAGCTCTAGTGGTCCGAGACTGCTAACCTGGCGGTGTCTTGGGAGCGGAGGCTTAAAAATCCTTGGAGCAGAGGTCTGGGAGGACCCACCGAAATACGCCACAACCCTGGGAACGTGGCCGTCGGTAGCCACCCACCGCTATCGCAAGACAAGACCGGAAACGGATCTATCGCCATGCCCGTCAGACGCCGCGCGTGACCTCCCTTCCCTGCGCCGGACCGCTCACACTAGCACCCCAATGAGGCAAGTGTAGCGGCCCCTTGTTGCTCTACACTGCTGGGGTCGTCGTTGTTCTACACTGCTGGGCTCGTTGTTGTCCTACACCAAGCATATCAAACTGAAGATCCCCCGAGGGCCATGTGGGGCCACATTTGTGTTGTCATGAGGGCCACACACCACGACTAATTGAAGTCATTTAGTAAAAATTATCGCAGAATAATTTTTATTACTTGAACTTAGAAACATTCAATATTCATACTGAGGTTTAGCGGCTCGCCACATTCATGAATGCAAAGTAATGAAGTAGTTTAACAAAAGAACTAAAAACTAAATTTTAAACGCCAACATAGACTTCTATGCAACAGCAGCAAATACATTGTACAACTATTACAACAGTTCAAAGTGAACATTTATTTACAACTATTCAGTAATTTTTAGTGCTTTGTGCCGAGGTTTGACACCTTTTTTTAATGACAATTGTTGCTGCCTGGCTGAAATGTCTGTACTGTTGCCATTGATCTGAAATAACAAGTGTTGATCAGTCAGCTTTGTTCTCTGAAAGTTTTTGTTGATCTCATGAAGAAAAATAACTGTTCACACATGTAGAACCGAACATTGTCATAATCCTTGTGGCAAACTTTCTGAAGTTTTTCAACTTTTCAGGAAGGTATGAAAAGAAACAGGTATCCTCATTTCAAGACACTCTGCTCTTGAGTGTAGAATCCAGCTGCATTTCTGATAGCCCTGTCTGCAGGCTTTCTTCTGCTTTGGAAAATCAAGGTGAATGGTGCTGAGAATAATGCAAAGTGGTGTTCAAAAGATGAAATCACGAAATCTTTCCGGAAATTTCTTTGACAACAGTTCCAGGCGACTGTCATATTTAGCAAAGCTAAGTATACACACTCAGTATTGGCAGTGTTTTTCAGCTTTTTGCACTTAGGAAAATGAACTAAATTTTCATTTGACAACTGTGACTTCCATAAGATTAGTATGAAGCTTATGGAAGCACTTGTAATTTCATGAGGCAACTGAGTGATGAGTTTGTTTTTATATTGTAATTTCAAATTAACATCAGTTAATTGTGCAGTAATGTCCACAGCAAAAGCCAGATCCATGAGCCAACTTTCATCTATATTTTCCTCTGCGTTTTGATCTTTCATCTTCAAAAACATAATTATTTCTTATCTCAACAAATGAAATCTTTTCAGCACTTTGACATGACAACCAGCGGACTTCAGTGTAGAATAGAACACCGGTAAACTGATCATCCATATCACCCAACAACTGACTGAACTGGCGGTGGTTGAGAGCATCGCCTCCGATATAGTTCACTGTCTTCTGTGACCAAACTAAGCCCATGATCCAATTTTAAAATCTTTTAATACAAATTTTGCTGAGGAATAATGCAGTGAAATGTGTAAATGATGAATCTGGATACGAGTTTTCTGTTTTAGTTGATAACTTGGCAGCAACACCATATGCAGGCGAGGAGTCACAATAACGTGGCTGAAGTATGTTGACCAGACCACACACTAGAAAGTAAAGGGACAACAACGTTTCGGTCCGTCCTGGACCATTTTCAAGTCGATTGTGATCGACTTGGTCATCAACACCATTATGTCTGCCAACCATATTCGCAACAGCTTCGGTAGATAACCATACAAGTTTACTCAAATCCAAACCATAGTCATGCAGAACCTGCTCGACTTTCTCCAAGATGTCCTGGCTGGTTGTAGTGTCGTGCATGGGGATCAGTTCAAGCAGTTATTATAAATATTAAATTCACTGTCACAGGCCCTGATGAGACCTCAAGCTGTGCTATTCCAGTGATGTCAACGTCTCATCAATAGTAATAAAAAAATCCAAACCTTGATGATGCGGCCTTCTGATGTTGAGTCAAATCACCTGACATTTCATCAATCCGTTCAGCAACAGTGTTCCTGGTTAGTGAAATATCTTTGAGTGAGTGTGCATTCTCTGGACACAATATTTGAGCCGTTTTTTGCAAGGCATTGCTTTACGAAACCTCTTTCACTGTAAGATTTCCCACTCATGGCGATCATTGGCTGAGTTCATAGCTTGCTGTAACGGTAGCAACATTCACTGTCTCAATTTTCGTAAACAGGTCTTTTGCTGTCTCAAGTTAGTCTTCAGTTCCTTGAGTCTTGAAGATACATTGGACCTTCATATTTATCGAAAGATCGATGATTCGTTTCATAATGTCTTTGTTCTGCATGCTGTTTCTGCATGCTGTTTCTGCATGCTGTTTCTGCATGCTGCTTCTGCATGGTGCTCTCTCCCTCTCAGATACTCTCCAAGTATCTATAAACACTTGGAGAGTATTTAGAGTGAGAGTGGGTCCTGAAACATTAACTCTGTTAAATGTTTATGTTTTTGTTTGCTGTGTGTGG
>WNGS01165523.1:28669920-28679976 GCA_020271785.1 Procambarus virginalis | reverse complement strand
TACTACATTGGAGGGATGCTGACCTTCAAGAAGAAGGCTTGGAGGGCTTCAGTGCAGGGTTAGGGTGGGTTGAGCCTAAGCATCTTGATACCAATTAAAGCATTAATTTCAGTGATACTACACTTACACATGGAATATTCAGTTCCTCCTCATGTTTAGTATTTAGTTGTACGGGGGGCATCCGAGGATAATCTCATGGCTTCGTTTGCATTTTTCCAGCCCTCCAAGCTTCTCTCAGGCACTAGAGCAAGCATAGGGTGCAGCATAATCGATCAGAGACCTAATATATGAGAGAGACATCATTTTGACATTTCTCACATTTGCGCTATGGAGGGCAAGCCCGCCATATTTAGTAATTCATAATGTACAAATTCAGACCTCTAGTAAATATTGTAATTGGATATAGCTTTTGCCAATTGGTATTCATACATTCTTGCAATGCTATTAACACGCATAGCGTTTCGGGTAGAAAAGCCGTAAGTATATTGTGCAATTATAGGCTCAATATACGCTGTTTTAGGCCTAATTTATGCTAATAATAGACCTAGAAAAGTTTTTATTTTTATCTTGGCCGTTTTTTCATGCTCCTTACAAAATAAATTGTACATAGCGTGACCTTTCTTAGCTGAAAAGGTCCACTTTTATGCGTTAGACCCAATAGTTCCTGTAAGTACTATCACTGCTGGTTGATGTGGAGCCGCGTGTGTATTTATTAATTGTATTTACTCGTTGTGTCTGCAGAATCAGCTTTTAGCTCTAGGATTCCGCCTTTCTAACTAACTTATTTTCCTCTATTATGTCTACTACATATATTTCTAACACACGCACACACATTACATATCCCCAGGAAGCACACCGTAGCAGCTGTCCAACTCCCAGGTACCTATTACTGCTAAGTGAACAGGTGCATCAGGGTGAGAGAAACTGTTCATTTGTTTCAACCTCCGGAATCGAACCCGGCCCTTAGGACTACGACCCCGAGATCCTCAAAAGTGAGAGAGAGAGAGAGAGAGAGAGAGAGAGAGAGAGAGAGAGAGAGAGAGAGAGCAAGCAAGCAAGCAAGCAAGCAAGCAAGCAAGCAGCAAGCAAGCAAGCAACCCGTACATGCAAATGTTTGCCGACATTATCTAGTGAGTATGTAGACTAGTGTAAGGCTGATGCAGACATTGTGAGCTAAAACTTGTCTCACCTTTCAGGAGCGAGAGAGACGACGAGGCTCCTGGACACTGTGAAGGATGGAGACATCTTCGGCACGTCACAAGGTGAGCAAACATAGGTACACTTCACCCAGGTGAACACAGTAGGGTCTAACACCTGACCACATTTTCACCACCACGTCATCACACATGACTCAAACGAACCAAATAAGAGATAAAATGTTTAAAGTTTTTACATACAAACTATACTCTGTACTCTGCTTGTACTCTGGTCGGAGTACAAGCAGAGTACAGAGTACGGAGTTGGTGCTTGTACTCTGGTCGGATTTCTCATTTTCGTACTCATTAGTTTCATGATTGTAGATCCAACAGTGGAGTTTATAAACCTGTTTTTATTAACATTTTCTTTACTATAAAAGTTTGTTATGAAACAGCTCTCGGACAGAGCATATTTTTGTGGGACGTTTAAAGATGTTATTGTAGAGTAGACAAGTGCGCTAATATCAGAAATAATTGTACCCGTGTTAGTTCATTGACGAGTATTCCTAGTAGCCATTTTTAACGTTGGAATGTTTGTGTTGTTTCCCAGCAGAAACGCGAGCACATATCAGCACTGATCAGCAGCACTTGCATTTGTCCTTGAAAGAAACCGGATGTTTTACAACTAAAATTTCATATATTTGTTGATTTGATGATTTGTTGAATTGATGATTTGACCATTAGATGCCAGTAAGCATGGAGAGAGCTGGAACTAACTTTTACAGGGTGAATTTTACAAGTAAATTTACAGGGTAGCTCGTTGTGCAGCTCTTGTTAATAAGATGTGCATTTCGTGAGGCGTTAAACATAACATATTACTTCAAACTTATTATGATTAGATTACTTTATGAAGCTGCCTGCTAATATTAGACACTGTGGTAGCCAGATTAGTACATTTTGTGAGTCCTTTGTTCATTCTGACGAATTTCATATTAAAACATTTAAGAAATATATGTACATCGGTTATTATGCATGTAGTGAGACTCCCGGAGGTAGAGGAGACCGACCGACCCACCGAACCGCCAAGCCATTCGTCATANATTAACTCCCTCCCCTTTCTCCCCCTCCCTCTTTCCTCCCCTAGTTTCTTCCTCTATGCTTTCTTTCTCCTTTACTCCTGCTTTCAAGCTTCTCCCTCATTCATCATTTCTCCCATTTCCTTTCAAAGCATTCCCCCATTCCCACAGTACTATTACATCGTTACAAGGCAACTACATATTTCCAGCCAGCATAGTATTTTTCCAATATCTGGCCGAAAAATACCATATATGGCCTGAAATTATTATGTTTCAATAGGTTTAAAACACGAGCAGAATGAATGCATTAACTGCCAACCCCCCAGCGTACGCACCGATCAATATTGATCATCAGATGGACCGTTCACGGGTTCCTATATAATCGGTACTTCATCACAGCCTCTATCTTATAGTGGAATAACTGTTATCGGATTGATTATTCACTGATAATAAATCTAGACTAGGATTCACGAAGCAGTTACGCAAGTACTTACGAACGTGTACATCTTTCCTCATCTTTGACGGCTTTGGTTATATTTATTTAACAGTTTACAAGAAATAACTTTACAATCAACTGTTGATATTGTTCTAAACAGCCTCCTGGTGCTTCGCAGCTCGTTAAAGCTCCGTAAAGCGTAACTGCTTCGTAAATCTGGCTCCAGGTTCGTACGTTTCAGTAACCCTTATTGGTCAGTTGAGGCAACTGAAAGAGGACGGACCATGGGTGGTTGACAGTCTTGCACAGAGTCCAGAGTCATGGTGCCCCTAACATGGAGACGTATCTCAACAATATCATATATAATTTCACATACGGATATTTTTTTACACGGGGGTAGATAGCCCGCTGGTGCACAAGTGTAGCCCGCCTGGTGCACAGTGTAGCCCGCCTGGTGCACAGTGTAGCCCGCCTGGTACACAAGTGTAGCCCGCCTGGTGCACAAGTGTAGCCTCCAGGTGCACAGTGTAGCCCTCCAGGTGCACAAGTGTAGCCCGCCTGTGCACAAGTGTACCCTCCAGGTGCACAAGTGTACTCTACCTTCTACAGAAGTGTACTCGTGGTGTGACCTTCACATCCTACTCAGGACGGAGAGATTACTGTTATTATTCCTTGTAATGATGATATATTGAAGGATAATTGTGTGCGGTGTTTCTACAACTGCAAGTGCTCTCGTAAATTAAAGTCTGAATTCTGCTCTTTGATACAGTATGAGTGTGCGTATGCATGTATGTATGCACTGCGTATGATTATTAAATTACGAAGAGATTACACATGGGACTCCGTGGGGGGAGATCTCGGCTCTGTGACACGGCAAATGGATGAATACTATTCTCTCCTTAATGTGTTTGCAATTTTATGATTTTGTGCGATTGGGAGGACATAATCCTGACTACATCTGGTGCCCAGGAAGGTTTAAAATTAGATCGGGCAGCAGATGGCCTTCCCTTTACTTGTAGTGATCACTGCTGTAGTGGTTGGAGCGATTGCTTGGTACTCCTCCATGGGCAGAGTTCGCATCTGTGACACGGTTAATGAATGACATGTAAAGGATGTTCAAGGCTCGAAGTGCCAAGGCTCCTACTGCCTAGGTGATTGAAATAATTTATCCACTGTAGTATGGTCTAGTTTATATATATATATATATATATATATATATATATATATATATATCTATATATAATATATATATATATATATATATA
The DNA here is from genome assembly GCA_020271785.1 of Procambarus virginalis. Lineage (NCBI taxonomy): Eukaryota > Metazoa > Arthropoda > Malacostraca > Decapoda > Cambaridae > Procambarus > Procambarus virginalis. The sequence continues at coordinate 28,676,063 of WNGS01165523.1, read as the reverse complement.
TATATATATTATCTATATATATTTTGGTAGCGTCTTTCCTGTAGGCATATGTTATTGAATGTGACTGAAAGGTAAGAACATGAGGGAACATGCTGCACCAGCCATCATGAAAACAGGAGAGTGACAAGATACAGGGGATTTATAGCGAGGTGCTCCTTCACCTCGTCACCTTCACCTCATCCTCGGGTACATATACGCAGCAAGACAATTTGTAGTAATTCCTACTCTGCCCGGACAATGTTAACAAGAGTTAACGAAACTCAACTCTTAGCATCAAGCCAAATAGAACGTAAAAATGAACTTTGAAGAATTAATTTGTCACTTTTCAAGTGAAGAAAAATGTAAAGGAAATAGAGGAGATTCGTGCTAGAATCATTGATCTCACCCTTTCGGTCACATTTAATAATATTATATGTATATTATATTGTATATGTTATATATAAAACCATCATCTACTCCCACTCCTCTGGTTTCCTCTCACAACACCCGAGTAGACATTCGGAAGAGTTAGCATGCACTCCGTCGCCTCCCACTTTTTACAGGCGCACCTCTGGGGTGAGAAGGTGACCCGGCCAGCTACACCCAGCCATGGCTAGTCGTGTCCAGCCTTGAACAGCCTTGTACAACCTTGTACAGCCTTGTCCAGCCTTGTACAGCCTTGCCCAGCCTTGTACAGCCTTGCCCAGCCTTGTACAGCCTTGAACAGCCTTGTCTCCTAACACATCTCACGTGGGGGGGATTGAGGCCACCTCTGCTGAACTGCCAATGGTTGCCTCTTAACCTGGGAATTTTCAGCGTGTACAGGCTGAAGCATTGAGAGTCTTAACGTACGTACATCTATGTGAATACTGACCTAATTGTGATTGCGGGGGTTGAGCTTCGACTCTTTGCTCCCTCTTCGCAACTGTCAGTCAACTGGTATACAGGTTCCTGAGCCTATTGGGCTCTGTCATATCTACATTTGGAACTCTGTTTGGAGTCTACCTCCACCTCATAACTCCTTACTGAGACTATTACAGGAGCCGTAGAGGAGTGTGGAGAGGAAGGGCTGGAAGACAGACCATGGCGCTCTGTTGCTTTCCTGAATATCAAGTTTAGCTGGAGATGTTCCATTAATATGTTGCTCGAGCTAAGTGTTCGTGTGTGATTGCAATCACTAGTTATGTAGGAGCAGGGGTAGGAAGAGGGGCTGGGGGAGGGAGAGGGGGAGAGGGGCTGAGGGACGGAGAGGAGCACGGGAGAGGAACTGGAGGGGAGGGAGAGGAGCACGAGAAAGGTTAGAGGAGCAGTAGGGGGGGAGAGGAGCAGTGGGGAGGAGGAGCACGGGGGGAGAGGAGCAGGGGGGAGGGGGAGGACCAGGGGGAGGGAGAGTAACAGGGGGAAGCAGGGGGCAGGGAGAAGAATGAGGGCAATTAAGAGGAAAGGGAAAGGAAGGCTTAGGAAAGAAGAGGGGCAGGTAAAACGCATGCGAGAGAGAGAGAGAGAGGAGGAGGAAGGTAAGGTAAGGTAAGGTCCCAGGAAGGTAGAAGCATGCCACCCCACAAGAACCATGCAGGGAGGGGTGTCAAGGTCACTTGGAACGGAAGACGTGAGGGGGGGGGGAGGCGAGTGAGAATGAGTGGAAGTGAGGGAATGCGTAAAACCAAACAGTATTTTACATATGGCTTTTACATAAGCTTTCTTACATATGGCTTTGGCTTTCTTGATTTGTTTGAACCATTCTCTTTTTGCCTTGGGTCCCATCCCTTTGTCACGAAATGTACCTTCATTCTGCCTATAAATGCTTCATATTTTCAGTTATATCATGTCCTGATTTGTTCTGTAATTACGTTAAACAACAGATCATCAGTTTACTTTCATGTACTGTCACTACAAGTTCTTGCAGTGCATTCCACTTGATGTCCGCCCGTACAGTGTACGAGTATTTCCTTACATTTCTTCGACTCATTTGCGTTCCTAACTTTCACTTATGTCTTCTCCAACTACTTTCTGTCACTTTAAAGAGGCTGCTTTTGTCCGCCTTGTCAATTTCCCCTTAGTAATTTGTAAGTTGCAATCATGTCCTCTCAGTTTCCTCTCTCCTCCAGAGTTGTGAGGTCGTTCCCATAACCTATCCTCATAGCTTATCCCTTTGTGTGTGTTTGGTGGGGGGGATGGGATAAGGGGGAGTTATTAGTGAGTCGAAGGCTGTTCCAAATAAGATATGATTTAACCTTCACGGAAATCAGATTTTAATTACTATTCAAATGAAAAGCATCAGATACGTCGCAAGCTTATGTAAATCTTGACACGACTCAAGCTAATAGACGCTGATTATCTCTGCTGCTTGCGTTCGTCTCGTGTTTATCTAACCGGTGGTCAACCCCTTCTTAATTAAGCTATAAATATTGTGTACATATATTGTGTGTTATCTACCGGACTGTGATATTTTTATGTCTTCATTAACCGCTGTGGCGAGCTGTAGGAGTTTTATACTAGTGACTCTGGCAAGGGCAGGACCGGGACGCCAGTGAGCAATAGGTGGGAAGGTGAAAATTAAAGAACGTAGAGGTAAATAAATGAAGATACGGAGATGATGCAATTGTGTGTTAAGTACGGGTTCGCTTTGGTGACTCTGTACTCACCTAGTTGTTGTTGCGTGGATTGAACTTTGGCTCTTTGGTCCCGCCTATCAACTGTCAGTCAACTGGTGTACAGATTTCTGAGCCTACTGGGCTCTTATCATATATACATTAGAAACCGTGTATGGAGTCAGCCTCCATCACATCACTGCCTAATGCAGTCCATCTGTTAAATACTCTGACACTGAAAAAGTTCTTTCTAACGTCTCTGTCGCTCATTTGGGTACTCAGTTTCCACCTATGTCCCCTTGTTCGCGTACCATCCTTGCTTAAACAGTTACCCTGTCAATTCGTCTGAGAATTTTATAGGTACTGATCATGTCTCCCCTAACTTACGTTTTCCAATGTCGTGAAATTTAGTTCCAGCAATCTTTCCTCGTAGTTCATATCTCTCAGCTCGGGGACTAGCCTAGTGGCATGCCTCTGAACCTTTTCAAACTTAGTTTTGTGTTTGACTAGATGTGGACTCCAGCTGGAGTCCACATATGAGATATACAAGGTTCTGAATGATTCCTTACACAAGTTTCAACACACAACGAAAGACATTGTTAGCCGAGGCTATTTCACCGTCCCGACGGCACTTGGCGGTAATCTTGGGCATAGTTATTTAATCAAATCACCTCACTTTGTGGGGGCCACGTGAGCAACACAAATGCAAACAAGCTTGAATGGTCCCCAAGCATATATGCGACTGAAAACTCCACACCCCAGAAGTGACTCGAACCCGGGACAGTCAGGAGCAACAATGCAACTGGTGTTGCTCACGTGGCCCCACAAAGCGAAGTGATTTGATGATATAACTATGCCCAAGATTACCACCAAGTGCCGTCGGGACGGTGAAATAGCCTCGGCTAATATATATATATATATATATATATATATATATATATATATATATATATATATATATATATATATATATATATATATATATATATATGCGGAAAACCACAAAGAAATGTAGAACAGAGATGAACGTTTCGACTTGTTAAAGCCGTTGTCAACATCAAATATATATATATATATATATATATATATATATATATATATATATATATATATATATATATATATATATATATATATATAATGTGTGTGTGTGTGTATATCACGAAAATAAACACGTGATTAAAAATGTGACAATGTCATATATATATACATATATATTATTTCATTATGCATTGTTTAAGCTTGCAATATTATCATTGGTTTGCGGTAGCTGGATGGTTACTTACATGAAAAGGTTCTCGAGTTGAACCTTTGATTGGCTATCTTGGCTGCTCCTCAAGATAACTTCTCATCTCCTGGAAATCTTTATTTGAAAACTGTGGATTTAGAGAACGGGGACTCTCTTTGATGACATATTTTGAAGAAATAGAGGAATTATTCATTGAGAACTGGGCAGTGCTTCGTAAGATCAGAATATAAATATACAGCCGCAGCTTAGAGTCGCCACCTAAAAAAAAAGCACAAACTAACATATTTCAAAATTATACAAATCTGGTCATAGAAATTATAGCACTTTACTACTACTAGAATTCAATTTCTTTCTTTATTATGCAACCCATACCCATCCCGTGGGCGGTGGTGTAAAGGATTACAGAGGCACATAATCGGTTCGGAGGACTGAACCCTCTAGTTCGTTTAGCTAAGCAAATAACAATGTTTGACGCTAGTTACAAAATTATCAATGTTGTATACACATGTACACACCCTCATACATACATGTACATATATATATATATATATACCATACACATACATATCTAATCACCCACACAAAATACCACATCAAGATCTTTGTGTCACAGTGACACAAAAGGTCACAAGTGACATTACAAGAGGCTCACAACAGTCACTATACAAGGCACTTTACATCTATAGTGAGTCACACAGTTACTAGTGCTGAGGGAAGTCAACTTCACAACACGGGAGATATGATAACAACGTATAAGATAACAAATATTGACAGATTGACGGACAGAACAAAGAAGCGGTGTTCACAATGAGAAACGGAAAACCATTGAGCGCACGAAGCGGGAGAGAGAGAGACCGAGGAATGCGAGTAAGAGTTTACTCGTCTTGAGTAAGAGTTTCGAACAAGTGAAATGGGCTACAAGAAGAGGTTTTGGAGGGGAGTTTACTGCCCAATTTCAAACGAAAGAAGGATAAGAAACTTGAGAAATGAGTCATTACTTACGGTTGATCATACAATCACATTAGGTGAGTATAGGAGTATAGACACGCATGCACGCACCTACATACACACGCACACGAACATACAATATTCACCAAACTATATATAAAAGATAATATATGAAAAAATGATGGTGTGTGGAGAAAGGTAAACACGAGAAGTGTGGGGTAAATCTGTATAAGTAAACTGTTAATAACTTGCGTTGTGGTAATATTAACAATGTCAGTAACAACTGGTTTACACCCACAGCTTTGTTTGAAAAAAATACTATGATTAATTAGTATTACATGTCTTACTCATGTGTGCTTGATGGTAATTATTACTGGCAACATTTAGTGGTTGGATAAAGCTTGCTTGTAGAGGATGTGGTTGGTGATTGATCACAGGGAGTGGGTGGGGGGTAGTGGGAGTCCAGAAGCTATTTAACAAACTAAACTGGATCTGCCATTTGTGGCCGAGATGTTGTTGTCTTGGTGGGTTTTATGGTGGCTGTTGATGATGCTAGGTAAACTATCACAACGTTTCTTAAGCTCCAAAGTGATTCTATACGGCTCCATGACTTTGATTATGTACAAAATATTAAACATTTTGGGTAGAACATATTACAAGTGTGTTACTGGCGCAGGCTAAAATATAACCCTACTCACTTCCTGTTACACAAATATTTTAAGTTAGAGTTAAATTTGAGTAGGAATTCTTGATGGCTCACCCTATCGTATAAATATTTGTCTTCCATATTGTCTTAATTATAAAGGAAAGTGATGGAGAGTGTAAAGACCGGGGAGAGTCACGTGGCCTCGGCCAGCTTGGTGAGGCAGGAGTCGTTCCTCACACACCCATTACTGCAAGGAGGAAGTCTATCGAGCGTATGTCTTAATTACAATTATTGGTCCTCCCGAGGTCCTCAAAATGAACGTGTTGCCTACACGTCTCCCATGGGTTGTGGGAGGTTCAACCAGGTCCATGCTGGTGAAGCGGGAGGTGTGGTGGTGAAGCGTAAACCCAAGTTTCCTAGATGTTGTGATGTATTTTGCAGATCCCATTATGCTTTGGTTTATATATCACACATATATTCATTCACCAACATGAGGCTACGAGTACTAGGCATGGAACACAGATGAGGCTATAAAAACCACAACTAGCAAAATATATATATATATATATATATATATATATATATATATATATATATATATATATATATATATATATATATATGGCAGCCCAGACATATATATATATATATATATATATATATATATATATATATATATATAGGCAACCCAGACATATATATATATATATATATATAATATATATATATA
>WNGS01165523.1:28636950-28669895 GCA_020271785.1 Procambarus virginalis | reverse complement strand
GGAGGTGTGGTGGTGAGGCGGGAGGTGTGGTGGTGAGGCGGGAGGTGTGGGTAAATGTATGGGGCGGTGTTTGGAGACCACTAATCGTATTGAAAAGGGATCATGATAAACACCACAATAAACTAGCAGCTTCGGCGGCAACAATCAATCAAAACCCTCAAAGAGTACCTAATCAACCAGGCTGTGGTTCCGACCTGTGTGTAACAGAGTTCAACAGTCTGGTCGCTCAGAACGTTAGTTCTGACTAGAGACCGGGCCTAAGGGTCGCTGATCCTCGGAACCACCTCAAAGCTATATATATATAGGCAGCCCAGACATATATATATATATATATATATATATAGGCAGCCCAGACATATATATATATATATATATATATATATATATATATATATATATATATATATATATATATTATTAAATATGACCGAAAAAGTAAGATTAATGATTCTAACACTAATTTTCTCATATTTCTTATGTTTCTTTTCACTGTTGATGGTAATTGAAAAATCAATTCTCCAAAATTAATTTTATTTCTAGTCTGACGCGACACTTGAACGAGTTTCGTAATAACTTATTACATTTTCAAAGACTTTAGTTTACACACACACAACTATAACCTGCAAACACTAAACAGAGTTCTTACTTATGCTATGATTTAAACAGCTTTCATTTTATACCCGCATTTAGGGTGAGGTGATATGTTACAACAGTTTTGGATGAGGTGAACAAAACTTTCAACACAGGACAGAATACGAAACAGTGGGTATAAATTGGGTAAATTAAAGGGAAGAATGGAAGTAACTGCAGAGGGCCTATTGGCCCATATTTCTTGATGCTTCTATATTGGAGCGGAATCTTGAAGTGGGTAGAATATAGTTGTGCATTAATGCACAACTTATTCGTTGTTGTGCATTAATAACATTCGAGAGCCATTATGTGAACCCTAGTCAGAGAGAGGGAGAGAGGGATGGAGAGGGAGAATGAATCTGTCTTCGCGAGCTAACCGTCACAGAGTTCAGTGTTTTTCCCGTGTCTAATTGGCCAATCACCATTGGTATTCCGTTGTCGGCTGTCATGTTGGTGGCTGCTCCAAACTTACGTCTTGATTGTTTTATATACATTGTAGCACATTATTATTATTATTATTATTATTATTAAGTTTTTTTTAACAAAGTATATACTTTTTGTATTACTCATAAATCGTCTTACGTTTCTATGTTTACCGGCGATGGTCTCCGTAGATAATTTAGGTTAGTTGCTGTCTACTCGAATTTGTCTATTTTAATTATTTTTGTTTTTGTTTACTGGTATGTATTATTATAAGCGTCGGAAGCACATAAATAATTATTAATAATAAGTAAGAAAAGTTTTGTTTACTTGCCTGTAATAGTCCAGTGGGTGGTGTTATATGTTCAAGCTCTTGTGAGGAGGAGGCAATAGTGCAGTTGTAAATTATCAGTGTTTTGTGTCGTCAGTTTAGGTGTAATTTGGCAGAACAGATTGATGTATGGTTAATGGGAGGAGGTCCCAGGCAACACTCCAGCTCCCCCTCGTCTGACTCGTGCTGGCGCAACACTTCTCTCAAGAATAGTTTTTAACGCATTGAATTACTGCGAATGATACATGTTGAGGGTAATTTGCGATTTTCACTCGCTATTTGGTAAGGGATTAGAGTCCTGGCCAGGGACGATTGTTTGGCTACCAATCATTAACTGTTAGCCTCTGTTTTAGCCAGCAGTAATTGGGTACCTAGTTGTTAACCGATTTCAGAGTCGTGGTCTAGGGAAAACTAATGGATAAGGCGTGTCCTGAGCTATGGGAAGGGAAAGCTCTCACCATGCTAACAGGAGTCAGAAGTCGCCTGTTTTCCCACCCACCTATATGTAAACTAAAAGTGCTCCTGCTTATGCCTAGGTTTATACATTATACCTTTGAACTCTGCAGTGTGGTCGAGAGTAACCGCCTATGACCTCGTTGTGACGCAAGGAGAGTTACAAGAAGAATATTCTTGAAGTCTGCGTCAAGTCTTTGTGAAACAACGCCTTAACTCCCCTCGTATTCTTGCTGTTATGCCTGCTTTGATTTACTTGGTCATGGACATGCATATCTATCTCCTCCTCGACTTCCGCTCAGAATTATAGTGATGGCACTATACACTGTAAGTCACTGGATATTATACATTATCAATACAATTGATACTATATGTCTGCGAAATAAAACATTTCACTGCTACTCCATGGTTGCACGTTATCTTCGTTAGCAACCGAGGCACCGTTCAGAATCCAGGATCATTGGTAAGCAGGAGGTCCATTGTTCATCACAAACATTGCAGACGAAGCTGCAAAACTTGCAACTAAGAGAGAAATGTAGACATTTACATACCACAGAGTCTATCACAGATTAAGAAAGTAATTAGGAACAGAGCAATGCAAAAGATGCACAGTGACCACAACACAGCAGTTGCAACATCAGGATCTGCGGGTTGGTACAAGAATTCAACCAACTACGAACCACTTATGTTGATGAAAGGGAGCAGTAGGGCAACAGAAGTACACTTACTTCGCATCTGTCTTGGATACCCATGTGCATGGGAAATAGGCTTACAGGGTCCGGAAGATGAGAGGAAATGTCAGCACTGTGGAGAAACGCCCGACAGACCGCTGGAACTATTATCTAACACAGTGCACAGTTACAAACCCATTAAGATTTCAACTTAGATTCAACAGAGCAGAAGAAGTTGTTAAACACACGGGGGCAAAATCTTACTGAAGCGACCATACGAGTCATAAATACTCGTACTCCGCCCAAGTTAAACAGAAACAAGCAACACTTAGTGGGCCAGCCAGAGGCTTAGGGCCCGCACAGGAATGTCCCTGCGTTCACATTCCCTAATACAGGGACACATCCCCTCACGGTGATGTGAGGGACGTGAGGACGAGCAGCTGCCCAGCACGAATGTGATCAATTCAGTATTGCCTCTCTTGTATCGAGGTCCCCCCCATGAACTACTGACCCTGCCCCAGGGTGCAACCCCCACAACAGTTGCCTAACTCCCGGGTACCTATTTACTGTTAGGTGAACAGAGGCATCAGGTGAAATGAAACGTACCCAACCATTTCTGTCTCGCTCGGGAATCGAACCCCTAGATCCCAGATAGTGAATCGACAACGAAGCCAACTGTATTACGAAACCATTAAAGCAAGCCATGTTAAAATATTATTATATCATGATAAGGACTCGCTAAGTACTGACAACAATAGTTAGTTCAAACATAATATATAACTTAATGCAAAAAAAAAAAAATACAAAATCAGAGCTAAATAAAATGAAATAATTTTGTTTTATTAAAAAAATGAACACCGGTAAAATTTGATTAAATAGAAAACTATATATATATATATATATATATATATATATATATATATATATATATATATATATATATATATATATATATAATGTCGTACCTAGTAGCCAGAACTCACTTTTTGGCCTACTATGCAAGGCCAGATTTGCCTAATAAGCCAAGTTTCCTGAATTAATATATTTTCTCTAATTTTTTTCTTATGAAATGATAAAGCAACCCATTTCATTATGTACGAGGTAAATTTTTTTTTATTGGAGTTAAAATTAACGTAGATATATGACCGAACCTAACCAACCCTACCTAACCTAACCTAACCTCTCTTTATAGGTTAGGTTAGGTAGCCGAAAAAGTTAGGTTAGGTAAGGTAGGTTAGGTAGTCGAAAAACAATTAATTCATGAAAACTTGGCCTATTAAGCAAATCGGGCCTTGCATAGTAGGCTGAGAACTGCGTTCTGGCTACTAGGTACGACATATATATATATATATATATATATATATATATATATATATATATATATATATATATATATATATATATATATATATATATATATATATTGACATTATTTCCTGTGATTATTAACACAAATGCCTGAATTAATCACAATTATTATGACTTGGAACCTTTCAAAAGCGGACATTTTTCCCGCGAGTCTGAGACTATAAGGTCGTAAATCACGGCAGTAACCCAGCGTTGCTGGTCCTCGTCTCCCACACTTCATTCATACACACTCCACCACTTCGTCTCAAGTCAACTGGCCCTTAAGTGCCACAGTAACATCCATCGTGAATAAGAATACCGACTAAAGCGTACACGAAGGTAAACAGTATTGGAAGGTTTTACCCTCGACGAGACCTGTGCCTTTGACTATTCCCTCCCGAGCGCCGTGTTCTTTGCTGCTCGCATAGAAAACGGAGAGCAGGATGCAAGTCTACCATTACCATTAAGAAAAGTGTTCGACAATTTATTGCGAATTTATTGCAATCTAATTAGCGGGTTCTGCATGAAGCAATATATCTTATACAGCATTAACAGCCAGTTATGATCATCAACGGTAAGAAAAAAGTCATTAAAACCCCTGTAATGGGTACGTGATGTTTGATTGTTGGGGCTAAGGGAGTATTAGCCTCTAAATGTGCTTGAAAATTTTATTTTGCTTGAAAAATAATATCCTCCAAATTTATGTTCAACACGGAATTTTAAGAAAAATGCATTACCACGATCCATGAATTTTGGAAATACACACATATTAACGTATGTGTTTATTACGTTGTTGACACTTGAATGTATATATGTAATATATTTTTAAATATCAAGATTATTAACGATACTATTCTTATTGATATTTAAAAAAAAAATCTATTTTTACTTATGGGTAATCCTCCTCGAGCTCCTCAGATGGTAGATCGAAACACTAGTAAAGATAGCCGACAGTTCTTGGTCTCTTGTTGCATCGACGAGCTCAGAACCCAGATCCTTACACGAAAGATCATTCAACGTTTCCTTCAGACATTTAAGATCTCCAAAGCAATGAGAACCAAATGCACTGCTGATCCTGTACTCTGTACTTGTGTACCACCAACTGCTTACTCCATTCCCAGGGATGCATGAGTAAGATTGGCAGAACCGCGGGATATTCCCCCCCCCCCCGCACACCCACACACGCATACACACACACACACACACACACACACCAACACACACACACACACACACCACACACACACACACACACACACACACACACACAGCACAAGCTTTCGATGACTGTTTAGGGTATAGATGGACAATAACAAGGTGAGGCGGAGACCAGCAGGATGCTGAGTGCTGGCTAATCAGGCGAGGTGGACTGGGTACTCATGACAGACTAATGGAGGAATAACAGTACTAGAGAGCGTGAGTCCTCGATCATCGCCAATTAGGGAGACCAAGTTACCTCCCAGGGCCGGCCACCTCGGCCCAGCCCCCCACAGGAATCTGTTTCTTAATTAGCTCCACCCTAAGAAGTCACCTGCTCAACCCCAGTCCCCAGTTTTTGAGTTGTAGTAATGTTGCCCATTTCCAATTTCAATATTTCTGCAAATGCAGAAATATTGGTATTTTAAGCATTTTGTCAAGTCTTTATTATAGGAAAAGTGTCATTGTTATTCAGGCTAAATATATGTTTTTATACATATACCAATAACAAACCAGTAATACTTGTATTATTGGTCTAATGCTAGAGTCTTCAGGTATGACTTTACCATGTATTGGTAAACATTATCAAACTTTAAGATACATTGATATTGTTTTCTTCTTATATTAAAGGATGTAATTGGCAGTGCCCCGGTCAATGTTTTTTTTTTTTCTCTCTCCCTCTCTCTAGCCCTCCCTATCTCACGCCCTCCCTTTCCCTATTTCCCCTCCATCCCTCCCTCCCTCTCTCTCCTCTATCCCTCCCTCCCTCTCCCTCCTCTATAACCTTGGACAGACCCTCTTGCCCCTGGTGACCCAGCGTGTGGGTGGACATCATGTGTGAACTATGTGAGCATGTACTGGTTCTGTGTGAGCATGTACTGGTTCTGTGTGAGCATGTACTGGTTCTGTGTGAGCATGTACTGGTTCTGTGTGAGCATGTACTGGCTCTGTGTGAGCATGTACTGGCTCTGTCAGTCTCTTCCCCCCCCCCCCTTCAGAATTCAGCAGAGTGATAATGGTACTGCGAGATTTATTGTATGGGTAAGTTTGGCACAGTGTCACATGGTAGTCACTTTTTTCTTTGTTGCCAAACCCAACCTAAATTTGTTGGGCACATAATCTACAGCATTTACTGGGGAAAATTGTGTGAAGTTAGCCCCAAGCATCTGGCCTCCAACCTCGGGCAGGCATACACATTTATGCATATGAATAAAAAAATTAAACATAAAGGCTGTAACGCCATGTATGGCTTATATATGTATATATATACATAATGCATGTATGTGTATATATATACATGTATGGCTTATATGTATATACATAAGATCACTAAGAACTCTAAATAACTCGACCAGGATTCGAACCTGGAACCCGACTTGGATTCGAACATAATCGATAAGGATTATGGCTTGCGCATTCTTATGAAGGACCAACTTATACAGTAATTTCTTTAGTGTTCTGGTTGAAAAGACTGACTGAATAGACTGATTTTAATCCAAGTTATTGATGATATTGAGACATTAACTCCCTCCCCTTTCTCCCCCTCCCTCTTTCCTCCCCTAGTTTCTTCCTCTATGCCTTTCTCCTTTACTCCTGCTTTCAAGCTTCTCCCTCATTCTATTCTCTCCCATTTCCTTTCAAAGCACTCCCCCATTCCCACAGTACTATTACATCGTTACAAGGCAACTACATAATTACCAGCCAGCATATGTATTTTTTCCAATATATCTGCCGCCGAAAAATACCATTATATGGCCTGGAAATTATTATGTTTCAATAGGTTTAAAACACGAGCAGAATGAATGCATTAACTGCCAACCACCCCAGCGTACGCACCGATCAATATTGATCATCAGATGGACCGTTCACGGGTTCCTATATAATCGGTACTTCATCACATCAGCCTCTATCTTAAGTGGAATAACTGTTATCGGATTGATTATTCACTGATAATAAATCTAGACTGGATTCACGAAGCAGTTACGCAAGTACTTACGAACGTGTACATCTTTCCTCAATCTTTGACGGCTTTGGTTATATTTATTAAACAGTTTACAAGAATAAAACTTTACAATCAACTGTTGATATTGTTCTAAACAGCCTCCTGGTGCTTCGGAGCTCGTTAAAGCTCCGTAAAGCGTAACTGCTTCGTAAATCTGGCTCCAGGTTCGTACGTTTCAGTAGCCCTTATTGGTCAGTTGAGGCAACTGAAAGAGAACGGACCATGGGTGGTTGACAGTCTTGCACAGAGTCCAGAGTCATGGTGCCCCTAACATGGCGACGTTCTCAACAATATCATATTAATTTCACATACGGGATTTGTTACACGGGGGTAGATAGCCCGCCTGGTGCACAAGTGTAGCCCGCCTGGTGCACAAGTGTAGCCCGCCTGGTGCACAAGTGTAGCCCTCCAGGTGCACTAGTGTACTCTACCTTCTACAGAAGTGTACTCGTGGTGTGACCTTCACATCCTACTCAGGACGGAGAGATTACTGTTATTATTCCTTGTAATGATGATATATTGAAGGATAATTGGTGTGCGGTGTTTCTACAACTGCAAGTGCTCTCGTAAATTAAAGTCTGAATTCTGCTCTTTGATACAGTATGAGTGTGCGTATGCATGTATGTATGCACTGCGTATGATTATTAGAATTACGAAGAGATTACACATGGGACTCCGTGGGGGGAGAACTCGGCTCTGTGACACGGCAAATGGATGAAATACTATTCTCTCCTTAATGTGGTTTGCAATTTATATGATTTGTGCGATTGGGAGGACATAATCCTGACTACATCTGGTGCCCAGGAAGGTTTAAAATTAAGATCGGGCAGCAGATGGCCTTCCCTTTACTTGTAGTGATCACTGCTGTAGTGGTTGGAGCGATTGCTTGGTACTCCTCCATGGGCAGAGTTCGCATCTGTGACACGGTTAATGAATGACATGTAAATGGATGTTCAAGGCTCGAAGTGCCAAGGCTCGTACTGCCTAGGTGATTGAAATAATATTATCCACTGTAGTATGGTCTAGTTTTATATATATATATATATATATATATATATATATATATATATATATATATATATATATATATATATATATATATATATAATATAAGCATATTTTGGTAGCAGTCTTTCCTGTAGGCATATGTTATTGAATGTGACTGAAAGGTAAGAACATGAGGGAACATGCTGCACCAGCCATCATGAAAACAGGAGAGTGACAAGATACAGGGGATTTATAAGCGAGGTGCTCCTTCACCTCGTCACCTTCACCTCGTCACCTTCACCTCATCCTCGGGTACATATCACGCAGCAAGACAATTTGTAGTAATTCCTACTCTGCCACTGACAATGTTAACAAGAGTTAACGAAACTCAACTCTTAGCATCAAGCCAAATAGAACTGTAAAAATGAACTTTGAAGAATTAATTTGTCAACTTTTCAAGTGAAGAAAAATGTAAAGGAAATAGAGGAGATTCGTGCTAGAATCATTGATCTCACCCTTTCGGTCACATTTAATAATATTATATGCATATTATATTGTATATGTTATATATAAAACCATCATCTACTCCCACTCCTCTGGTTTCCTCTCACAACACCCGAGTAGACATTCGGAAGAGTTAGCATGCACTCCGTCGCCTCCCACTATGTTACAGGCGCACCTCTGGGGTGAGAAGGTGACCCGGCCACAGCTACACCCAGCCATGGCTAGTCGTGTCAGCCTTGAACAGCCTTGTACAGCCTTGTACAGCCTTGTACAGCCTTGTCCAGCCTTGTACAGCCTTGCCCAGCCTTGTACAGCCTTGCCCAGCCTTGTACAGCCTTGCCCAGCCTTGTACAGCCTTGCCCAGCCTTGTACAGCCTTGCCCAGCCTTGTACAGCCTTGCCCAGCCTTGTACAGCCTTGTCTCCTAACACATCTCACGTGGGGGGGATTGAGGCCACCTCTGCTGAACTGCCAATGGTTGCCTCTTAACCTGGGAATTTTCAGCGTGTACAGGCTGAAGCATTGAGAGTCTTAACGTACGTACATCTATGTGAATACTGACCTAATTGTGATTGCGGGGGTTGAGCTTCGACTCTTTGCTCCCTCTTCGCAACTGTCAGTCAACTGGTATACAGGTTCCTGAGCCTATTGGGCTCTGTCATATCTACATTTGGAACTCTGTTTGGAGTCTACCTCCACCTCATAACTCCTTACTGAGACTATTACAGGAACCGTAGAGGAGTGTGGAGAGGAAGGGCTGGAAGACAGACCATGGCGCTCTGTTGCTTTCCTGAATATCAAGTTTAGCTGGAGATGTTCCATTAATATGTTGCTCGAGCTAAGTGTTCGTGTGTGATTGCAATCACTAGTTATGTAGGAGCAGGGGTAGGAAGAGGGGCTGGGGGAGGGAGAGGGGCTGAGGGACGGAGAGGAGCACGGAGAGGAACTGGAGGAGAGGGAGAGGAGCACGAGAAAGGTTAGAGGAGCAGTAGGGGGGGGGAGGAGAAGCAGGGGGCAGGGAGAAGAATGAGGGCAATTAAGAGGAAAGGAAAGGAAGGCTTAGGAAAGAAGAGGGGCAGGTAAAACGCATGCGAGAGAGAGAGAGGAGGAGGAAGGTAAGGTAAGGTCCCAGGAAGGTAGAAGCATGCCACCCCACAAGAACCATGCAGGGAGGGGTGTCAAGGTCACTTGGAACGGAAGACGTGAGGGGGGGGGGAGGCGAGTGAGAATGAGTGGAAGTGAGGGAATGCGTAAAACCAAACAGTATTTTACATATGACTTTTACATAAGCTTTCTTACATATGGCTTTGGCTTTCTTGATTTGTTTGAACCATTCTCTTTTTGCCTTGGGTCCCATCCCTTTGTCACGAAATGTACCTTCCTTCTGCCTATAAATGCTTCATATTTTCAGTTATATCATGTCCTG
The DNA here is from genome assembly GCA_020271785.1 of Procambarus virginalis. Lineage (NCBI taxonomy): Eukaryota > Metazoa > Arthropoda > Malacostraca > Decapoda > Cambaridae > Procambarus > Procambarus virginalis. Next base: position 28,659,928 of record WNGS01165523.1, on the reverse strand, counting down.
ATTTGTTCTGTAATTACGTTAAACAACAGATCATCAGTTTACTTTCATGTACTGTCACTACAAGTTCTTGCAGTGCATTCCACTTGATGTCCGCCCGTACAGTGTACGAGTATTTCCTTACATTTCTTCGACTCATTTGCGTTCCTAACTTTCACTTATGTCTTCTCCAACTACTTTCTGTCACTTTAAAGAGGCTGCTTTTGTCCGCCTTGTCAATTTCGTTAGTAATTGTAAGTTGCAATCATGTCCTCTCAGTTTCCTCTCTCCTCCAGAGTTGTGAGGTCGTTCCCATAAACCTATCCTCATAGCTTATCCCTTGTGTGTGTTTGGTGGGGGGGATGGGGGTAAGGGGGAGTTATTAGTGAGTCGAAGGCTGTTCCAAATAAGATATGATTTAACTTCACGGAAATCAGATTTTAATTACTATTCAAATGAAAAGCATCAGATACGTCGCAAGCTTATGTAAATCTTGACACGACTCAAGCTAATAGACGCTGATTATCTCTGCTGCTTGCGTTCGTCTCGTGTTTATCTAACCGGTGGTCAACCCTTCTTAATTAAGCTATAAATATTGTGTACATATATTGTGTGTTATCTACCGGACTGTGATATTTTTATGTCTTCATTAACCGCTGTGGCGAGCTGTAGGAGTTTATATATAGTGACTCTGGCAAGGGCAGGACCGGGACGCCAGTGAGCAATAGGTGGGAAGGTGAAAATTAAAGAACGTAGAGGTAAATAAATGAAGATACGGAGATGATGCATAGTGTGTTAAGTACGGGTTCGCTTTGGTGACTCTGTACACCTAGTTGTGGTGCGTGGGTTGAACTTTGGCTCTTTGGTCCCCCGCCTATCAACTGTCAGTCAACTGGTGTACAGATTCTGAGCCTACTGGGCTCTTATCATATATCATTAGAAAACGTGTATGGAGTCAGCCTCCATCACATCACTGCCTAATGCAGTCCATCTGTAATATACTCTGACAATGAAAAAAGTTCTTTCTAACGTCTCTGTCGCTCATTTGGGTATCAGTTTCCACTATGTCCTCTTGGTTCGCGTACCTCCTTGCTTAAACAGTTACCCTGTCAATTCGTCTGAGAATTTTATTAGTACTGATCATGTCTCCCCTAAATTACGTTTTACAATGTCGTGAAATTTAGTTCCAGCAATCTTTCCTCGTAGTTCATATCTCTCAGCTCGGGGACTAGCCTAGTGGCATGCCTCTGAACCTTTTCAAACTTAGTTTTGTGTTTGACTAGATGTGGACTCCAGGCTGGAGTCCACATATGAGATATACAAGGTTCTGAATGATTACTTACACAAGTTCAACACACAACGAAAGATTTTGTTAGCCGAGGCTATTTCACCGTCCCGACGGCACTTGGCGGTAATCTTGGGCATAGTTATTTAATCAAATCACATCACTTTGCGGGGCCACGTGAGCAACACAAATGCAACAAGCTTGAATGGTCCCAAGCATATATGCGACTGAAAACACCACACCCCAGAAGTGACTCGAACCCGGGACAGTCAGGAGCAACAATGCAACTGGTGTTGCTCACGGGCCCACAAAGCGAAGTGTTTGATGATATAACTAGGCCAAGATACCACCAAGTGCCGTCGGGACGGTGAAATAGCCTCGGCTAATATATAGATATATATATATATAGTATATATATATATATATAATATATATATATATATATATATATATATATTATATATATATATATATATGCGGAAAAAAAAACCACAAAGAAATGAAGAACAGAGATGAACGTTTCGACTTGTTAAAGCCGTTGTCAACATCAAATATATCTATATATATATATATATATATATATATATATATATATATATATATATATATATATATATATATATATATATATATATAATGTGTTGTGGTGTGTTATATCACGAAATAAAACACTGATTAAAAATGTGACAATGTCATATATATAAATATATTATTTCATTATGCATTGTTTAAGCTTGCAATATTATCATTGGTTTGCGGTAGCTGGATGGTTACTTACATGAAAAGGTTCTCGAGTTGAACCTGTGATTGGCTATCTTGGCTGCTCCTCAAGATAACTTCTCATCTCCTGGAAATCTTTATTTGAAAAACTGTGGATTTAGAGAACGGGGACTCTCTTTGATGACATATTTTGAAGAAATAGAGGAATTATTCATTGAGAACTGGGCAGTGCTTCGTAAGATCAGAATATATAATATACAGCCGCAGCTTAGAGTCGCCACCTAAAAAAAAAGCACAAACTAACATATTTCAAAATATTTACAAATCTGGTCATAGAAATTATAGCAACTTACTACTACTAGAATTCAATTTCTTTCTTTATTATGCAACCATACCCCATCCCGTGGGCGGGTGTGGTGTAAAGGATTACAGAGGCACATAATCGGTTCAGGAACTGAACCCTCTAGTTCGTTTAGCTAAGCAAAATAACAATGTTTGACGCTAGTTACAAAATTATCAATGTNCCACGCCATTCCCACCATACCTACTCCTGCCCAACCACAACCGTCACTCATGCGCAGCGGCAGAACCAGTTTTCTCTCTCCCCTCACAGGTCGGGACTCATCAGAAATCTGCCATCATCCACAGCATCGTCACGTAAATTACACCAGATGAGTTGATCCTTTACAACAGGTTGTAGACGTTGTTGTTGTTTTAAGATTCGCTACCTGGAACATAAAGTTAAAAGTAGCACGGGCTATGGTGAGCCCGTAGGTGGTAGACACTGTGCTCGAGTTTGGGTCTACTTGCTCGAGGGTAATTGAGAACCTCTTCATCAAACCTCTTCACTCATTATGTACTTGTGTTATCTACACTTACCCCCTACGGTTTCTCTCTTTTCTCTTACCCCCCTACGGAAGGTGGGGAGGATAAAGGAGGATGGGGGAGGGGGGGGAATGGTGGGGAGGACGAGGAGACAGTGAGGGGAGAAGGATAGGGAGGACGAGGGGACGGGGGAGGGGGAATGGTGGGGAAGACGGGTGGACGTGGGGGTTGCTGTGGCTCAGCAACGCCCACGCATTGCTGAGCCACAGCAATGCGTGGCCGGGTGCAGCTAGTATGTAATAAAATTCATGTTTGAGGAAAACTATGATTAAACAGGGTTAAATTTATCCTGTCAGTTGACTGCCTGCTGTAAAAAGCAAAGTGACTTGTTAACGTTGGCGATTGTCAGTATATGTACTATTGTCACCAGGTGGAGCTTTAGTTGGTATTTTTATAAAGCTAGCAGATGAAAAACCAGTTTTAAGCCACAGATAAATCGGCTTTGTCGATGACATAGGACAGAATTAGTGTAGGGTACTAACTGTTCGGAAGAAACTAACAAGATTCCCATAAGTTACTAAATTTATTGCTTTCAAAATAGCCTCTTTGTCTCGTTACTTGCGAGTCTTGTCTCGTATGAGAGGTGACCTACAGCCCATCCCTTAGTTGCTGGCGGGCTGCGATTGGCTGCCTGTTTTGTAAGGTAAATGGCATATATATATATATATATATATGTATGGCCTGACTTCAAGGTCCGTACCCATCATCGTAAGCCAACACACATGTGACTACCTACTTCCCCGCCACTCTTAACCCATTCCACAGTCGCGCGTCTCATCACATGGGAAGTGATATTGTTTCCAGTCCCCTTCACCCTCCCCAACCTCCCCAACACATGGGATGTGATACAACTTCAGACCCCCTCCCTAACCCTCCACTAACCTCCCCAACACACATACGACACAAACCCCGTCTTTCATCTCTCAAATATCGGCTAGACCCATCAAATATCGTCAGATATTCAGTGTTCGTTCGATATTCAAGACTCCGTTTCTCACATATTAACAAGGACCATAAAATACTGTGCTCGCTCCCATCTTTCTGGTATGAAGCAGCAGCTGCAATACCTTCCCTGAATTATGAGTGTTAAAAAAGTGTGTGTATCTTAGTATTACTGAAATGGTCATCAATATGTTTCCAGTATGTGTGTAATTTACTTCCACTAGCAGCAAATAATTAAGATTTAAAACAACTGCGACTGAAAAAAGATACAAAAAAAAATGATATATTTAGTATATAAAAACGTGAAGGAGGTTAGTGATTAAAGGGAAAGACATGAGTGTATAAAGTATTAGATGTTGGTGAAAGGACACCTTATAACGCCATATATTATAGTGTGAATTAACAAGGGCCATAGAGATGTCAAGACGGAACATTAAATATAGCCCGATATTCGAAGCGTCCTTGTGCAATATTCTTACCCAAGTGCACCCTTAAGCTGGCCACTTATGCAGCCGTGTTGAGCACTTTTGCAGAGGGTTTGGTCCCCCATGGCCGCCGCCGCCTCCATACTAATGGGTGTGCCACACGCTGCCAGCCGGAGGGCCGTCTAGGCTCTCTCTTCCCTGCCGTAAGGCTCGTAACTCGTGCGCGATAAGAGAACATGATACACCGATGACTGCGTGTACCATCCCAGCCTTGTCAACGACAGGAGCTTCCTGGTGCTGTTACTACTGTTGATGCTACTGAGCAGTAACAGCAGAACCACCAGCAGTGGTAACAGCACTGTTATTGCTGGTGTTGAGTTGTTGCACTGCTGTGTATAATATATTTGATCAAGATCCTGTTGACAGTAGGACGCGTGTAGAACTCCGTAGAACAGGGTCTGTTTAAGTGGGACTTGCATCTTTCTCGGCGACTACAGAGAAGAATTGTATTTGGATGATAAGGTGTATAAGCTAGTGAAGATGTCAACTCTGGTACTGTCTGTCTGGCGATGACGGGTCACGCTTCATGAGATAATCCAGGTGGTGGTGGTGAGAGGAAGGTGATCCCATGTGAATATAACCCATTACACTGAAGCTTTTGTTGTGGAATCGTCCAGATTTTATTGATTGTTGATCCCAACATAAAGTGTAATAGTTAACCAAACTCCGTAAGGTTAAGAACCTTACGGAGTTTGGACATAGTCTGTGATGGGCCGGAGTTCAGGGGGAGACGACACCTGACTCTTGCAGATCGCCACGTAATCTGGAAGGAATAAGTTAAGGTCGAGTTGGAGCTGAAGAACACAAGTTGACAAGTTAGGGACTCGGACACTGTGGCTCGAGACGTTTCGAAGGATATAAAGTTCTTTCCTGCCTTCAGGTGTGGGAGATGTAACTCTTGGTCCCGATCTTTGGTAATAAATGTATCTACGTTGATAGGCGTGAGAATGTGCTGAAGAGATGTATAAGAACATCTTAGTGATTGTCTATGGAAACCTCTTGGTGATGACGTGTCTGGGGATGTCTTAGTGATAATGTGAAGTAATATATTACTTTAAAACTCAATTTTTTTAGGAGAATGTCATGGTGCAGAGTTAATAGGGAAGGGAACTATCAGGGAAAGCGCCAAGCCGTTACCCCTATGTAGCCCTTGGAAGGAGTCGAGGGGGAAGGAATGGTGCCCAACCACTTGGACGGTCGGGGATTGAACGCCGATCTGCATGAAGCGAGTCTGTCGCTCTACCGTCCGGCCCAGTGTGCCGTCCGGCCCAGTGTGCCGTCCGGCCCAGTGTGCCGTCCGGCCCAGTGTGCCGTCCGGCCCAGTGTACCATTCAGCCCACCTGTGTAATAACGTTAGGTAACCACAACAAACACTAAACGAGACGCAGGTGAGGTTACGGAACTCGTATCATTATTTCTTCTAATTTGCACACTATATTGTGCTTTCTCAACCCTTATAAGACTCGTCCGAGGCTCATTAACTTGACTAATTTTAACCAACAATGTATTTTCTGAAGAAAAAAATCAGAGGAGGAATAATATAAGATGAAGATGTCTGAGACAAGAGCGTCTTGGCAGATGCGGAGATGCTGTGCCAGATGCTGAGCCTCTGAAGATTAACAACCAGCTTCCTCAACTACCCCATCAAAGTGCCATAAATGCTTATCCTGTTCTGACACTCGGGTGATCTTATAATCTAGCATCCTTAATGGCTCCAAGAGTCTTATGGATTAACTACTCTATTAGGCTAACAAACCGGCTATAATTACCGCTATTAACTACACAGGAGCTCTGATAACTATGGTCGTTAACTGCAAGTATGGATTGTTGATTTAACGATGCACAGGTTGGGCACGAGAGAGAGAGAGCGTATTGCTTACTAGTTTTTGAACAAAATTTTGCATCACTTTTATTTGTAACTCCAAACAAATAATATTTCATTTTCCATTGGTATAAAATTTACTCAATTATTTTAATATTTAATTTAAAATTGAATTATTAAATGCGATGTATTCTTCATGGTGAGTTTTTCCATATGACATTCTTGAGGAATACTCGAAAAAAAGTAAAATAAAAATATTCTTCCCCTCTCATTGGCGTATTGTTCAAAATGAACTGAAAAATATTTAATAATTACAAACATTTGATACTAAAGTACTAGTTTTTAAGTGTATAATAACCCCCATCAAGTGGTGTAACCCGTCGTGCAGTGCAAGAGCAGCAAAGTGTACACGTCAGATGGGTTCGAAACCCGCCTGAAATATTCGTTCAGAACCCGGCATAAAAACGAGACCTTGCAAGGAGATGTTGGCTCACCAGCCCTCGACCAAACCTCCCAATGATTCACGAGGCGATAATAATTTTTACGGGCCCTTGAGTCATGTATTTGTAGGCGGGTTTAATCCTCCCTAATTGGGGGATTATATAACCCTTCTCCCAGGAGATAGAAAGGATTTGTTCAGGTCACGGAGGTTTACAGATTTTTTTCATTATTTCCTATACGGTCGTAAGTTTTAATCGTAGGTAATCATCGTGATAGTGGGAAAGGTGGGAGGGTTGGGACGTGTATGGGGGGATGCGCACCCTCTTTTGTACGCTTTTCATTGTGTCGGGCATCCATGTATCAGTGGTTTAGGTCACCAAAAGTGCCCCATAATAATAGGGGGGATGTCAATGAGATCATATTGAGTCAATTCACATGGAGACGGAGATGTTTCTGGAGTCTGCGCACGTGTGTGAGGGGCTACCTGATGCTGCGCTTTCTTAGGTGTCTCCCTTTACCTGTTCCCCAGGTGTACCCCCCACTACCCGCTCCCCAGGTGTACCCCCACTACCCGTTCCCCAGGTTGGGGCACACGTGTTCCTCACGTGTGCCCCAAAGAATGAGGTGATTTGATAAAATGCTATGCCCAAGATAACCATCCAGGTGCCGGCGGGGAAGTGGTTCAAATAGCTTAGGCTATCACTTCCTTATGTCCGGTCGTGATGGTCAAGCGGATTAAGGCATCCTGTAGTTACCAGTTGCGTTGCTCCTGGGAGTATGGGTTCGAGTCACTTCTGGGGTGTGAGTTTTCATTCGCATATAGTCCTGGGGACCATTCAGGCTTGTTCGCATATAGATATATATAATATTATCGTCAAGCTTGAATGGTCCCCAAGCTAACATGCATCAGAAAACCTTTTACCCCTGAAGGATTCGAACCCGGACATCCAGGGCTCCATACACCTTGGCGTGTCCAGTACTGTACAGCTAGGCCTAGAATTGGAAGTCGTCAGCTGACCCTTGACGATTTTCCAGGGGCAAATTTAATTTTGCCAGGGATTTCAATGGTGCGATCTTGTTTGAGTGTGTTAGCCTAATTGCTCCTAGAGATTCAGACCTTCCTCCTCATAATTTCCCTTCCTCCTCATAATTTCCCTTCCTCCTCATAATTCCTCCTTCTCCCTCCCCATGCACGCTATAATTGTTGTGTGGTGACCGTCCTCGTTGTTGCTACTATTGTATTATGGCGGTATACAATTTATCCTAAATTTGCTTGTGTATTTAAAAGAATGAATAAGAATTTGATTTATAGTATTTTTACGCTGCATCTCTTACGACCCCATCCCTGCCCTTGTGTGGCAGTCCACAATAGAAAGTTGTAATTACATATTCGTACATATTCGTACATTGAAACATGTATACTGTCTAATGTAGTTGATTGTAACCATGATATATATATATATATATATATATATATATATATATATATATATATATATATATATATATATATATATATATTATATATATATATATATATGCTTCAGCCTACAGTTTACACCTATTGTCTTGTGTATGAACCTCTGTCCTGTGTGACAGTGAATACCACCATTATCTTCACTCTAATAAGACCTAATTAAACTACTCAGATTAGGCAAAATTGTAATTAATTTTTGTCAATAAAAATTTTAATAATAATAATGTGTTTGTAAAAATTAAAGCACCATAATATCGACATTTTTAATCAGTAAATTAATTAAATTACTCAGATTAGGCAAAATTGTAATTAATTTTTGACAATAAAAATTTAATAATAATAATAACGTGTTTGTAAAAATTAAAGCACCATAATATCGACATTTTTTAAGCATCAGCCATGATAGGTGTTGCTTAAGGGTGTACGCTTCTCGTTAGACACAACAGTTGCATTTTTAACGGAGTAGCAAATCAAGAGTATGAACTGAATGCACAATGAAATAATACTGTAATATATCCATAGCGTAACCTTCTACGCATATCGTGGTCCAATGGGTAGTGCTTGCGTCTAGGGTAACCTAGATCAAGGGTTCGATTCCACCACCCTGCTCCAAGAATTCCCCTTGGGTGAATATAGTTTCGGAGAGAAACTTTCTCTAAGAAAATTACGAAATCCTTGATCGGGATTTCTTTGTTCCATAAGACAACTTATCTACAAGTTTCATATATTTAATCATCAAATGTTTTTTACTAGCATGGTAATTGAAATAAGTTTATTGAGGTAAAATACACACAAAGGGATGAGGTAGCTCAAGTTATTCTCACCCCGTTCAGTACATCGTGTTAATACATACATACACACACATCACACGCAATAAACGTATTACTGAACATTCTGAGAGATAAACATATACATTTCCTCCTTTACACAAGTAAGCTTGGTAATGAAACTCTTATATTGATTGTATTTTCTAATGTTTTCTTCGGGATTCGCCGGAAAGCTATGACTCTACGCGTCCTCTTAACTAATAGTTTGCCTTTCTTACGATTAGTAACTAACGTTATATATGCAGTCTATGAAAAAGTAAAGGCTTACTAATATCTATATTTTCTATGCATCGGATTCGATAGGTGAGCCAAGCTGCTTGTGTTCGTACTTTCTGATGGGTTAGGAGGGTGATTTTTTACTGAGTGGCAAATCAGGAGGGCGGGCTGTTGACTTGCATGTTAGTTGATAATCGTGTGAAAAATATAAATATAAAAAAAATATTTAATTGAATGTTAGTCACAATTGTAGAAACCATAAAATGTACAAGTGGACCATTAATTTTTGAATTGCGGCGCTGCAAGCTGGGTTAACATGTAATATATAATGTTGCCTGTCTTTCCGTCAAGTATAGAGCAATCCGCATGTAAAGTATATTATCATAGACATATTTGAGACATTAAACACACGAACGTTTTGAAATTGCTTCTTCCATTAGTTACAAATGATTTATTGATTAAGTAATTGATGGGGAACTTCACATGAATTTAAGATTTACAGCTCGCCCGAGGGATTGTTATGGAGGAAAGGACGCATCTCTGCAGGGAAATGAGACATAAATTTATCATAAATGGTACTTGAGGTGAACACGTTTGTGTGTGTGTCTGACAGTTTGGATTTTCTTTTAGTGAGACTTTTGCATGTGAGTATAACCGGTGATGTAATGACTGTGGGGAGACGGGAAGCGGCCAGTCTGACTGTAAGTAATGAGGTCTGAGGCCTGGGGCAGGTGGAGGGTGGCGGGGACACGCTCACCTGGACCTCAGTTACGGAGGGAAGGGAGGGAATTATCAGACGAAAGCACCAAGCCATTACGACTATATAGCACTGGGTCAGGATAAGGATTTGGGATGGGACGGTGGGAAGGAATGGTGCCCAACCTCTTGGACGGTTGGGGATTGGTTGCTGAGGTTACTGTCTTGTGGGGGTAAATGTTTTATAGCTCTCTCTCTCTCTTTTCCCTCTAGCTTTCCCTGGAACACGACCCATCAATCGGTTAACAACCAAATACTCAGCTGCTGCTGGGTAAGCAGAGGAGAACAGTTATAGGATTGGCGCCTAATCAATCTACCAGGGTTCGAACCCAGACCAAATCACATTGTATCATCTTAGATGCTGAAAAGTAACTCACACTCGCATTACATGGTATGGGCTTATTGACATGAAAAAAGAGAACAGGGAGAGGTGATGTGTTAGAGACATAAAATACCTCAATTATGTGAATAACCAGGGAAGAAGAAAAAAGAGAATATTCATAAACTATGAATAGAACAAGTGGGCATCTTCTTGAGAGGTTATCTTGAGATGATTTCGGGGCTTTTAGTGTCCCCGCGGCCCGGTCCTCGACCAGGCTTCCACCCCCAAGAAGCAGCCCGTGACAGCTGACTAACACCCAGGTACCTATTTTACCGCTAGGTAACAGGGAGCATAGGGGGGGTAGAAATAGCCTAAGCTACTCAATCCCTTTGAGATGTATTTCTTGCTTATCTCAATAAACATACTTGAACTTGAACAGGGCATAGGGTGAAAGGTAACAGAGACATAGGGGTGAAAGCTACACACGGAGACGAGCCAGACGCGAGGAAATAAGTGTGTAGTTTAAGAACAATAGGAAATTGGAATGAGCTAGAAGTAGCAGTAGCCAACTACATCCACAATAAAGAAGACGAAATGGGGGGAAAATTAGTTTGGGAATGAATACATTAGGTAACTAGAGGCTGGGAAGGCTGGATCCAAGAGCTGAAGGCTGGTCCTGCAGGCACAAATATGTGAGTAAATATTCAAAAACAGTAAGTCACAGTAACGTGGCTGAAAATACACACCCAACCCACACACCTGAACATAAAGGAAGTGACGACGTTTCTCTCCGTCGAGGACCATCATCAAGTCTTGTGAGGAGCCATTAATGTCTTCACTCAGCAAGGGTATGAAGTCATACTTGAAAACTAGAAAGAAGGAAAATTCCGTCTTGTACAATTCACTAAGTTGCTGGATTACGCTTACACCTGCTTTAAATTATCTTAAAATATGAGACATGCTATATTATTTGCCTCTTAGCCTGATAAAGCTCGTGTCTCAAACAACAAAACTTATTTCAGTAAATTAAGCAATAAAATAATAATGATTATTTTTTAATTTTACCCCGCAGGGCGAGTTTATTGGGCAGCGTCACTCTCATTGCAAGATATACAATTACCCCTCCCCCCCCCAAGTAGGAAGAAAACCTGCTTTGTTGCTCATTCTGACTCTTGCACTCAGACGCAGCTGGGTTGTTAATCCGATCTCTTGCACCCTGTCACGGGGCTGTGCTATTTGTGGTATGCCCCATGTAAACTGTGCCTTACGGACTCACCATAGCCCGTGCTACTTGGAACTTTGTTCCAGGTAGCGAATCTTTAACAACAACTGCCACTATATTGTGTTCCAGTGCTGCCTTATTCATTTCAAGCATACAATCTAGCAAGCCCTCCAGGTGGACGGGAGACATCTCCCGTCCACGAGGCTAACCATAGCCCGTGCTTCTTGCCCAGCTCCTGTGCCAGGTAAGTTACGGGCTCACCATAGCCCGTGCTACTTGGAACTTGTTCCAAGTAGCCGAGTCTATAACAACACAACAACCACCTCCAGGTGGGGTTGTCTAGGCCCCCCAGGGGGAAGTACTCCCACAAATTTACCTACTTTAGGATATGTTAGACCCCTCCCCACTGGACACAAGGATTAACTAGTATGTATACTTTAATCTTTATTGTTCAGAAAACCCTTTCCCATTATAAAATCCCTGACTCTACCTGTTGACACTTATTTCGGATTGTAATCCCCTTGGGACGGGGAATAAAGGTTCACAAACGCAACACTCTAGGCAAGCCCAAAACCCTCGGAACCCAAACCCTCGAAACCCAAACCCTCGAAACCCAAACCGAAACCTTCGGAAAGAGGTGGAATTAGAATATCCCGTAACCCCCCACAGACATAAGGAATGCCTCTCAAAACTCACTCCACACACACACACAGTAACATTGGAGCAAGCTTAGAGTTGCCTACAGTAATAATGGTTATTGAAGTAGACTGGTGATCAATGCTTGTCTAACTAAAACAAAAAATAGAGTACATAAGGATTTAGCTGAGACAATTTCCCAAAAGTGAACACAGTCATCCGCCCGCCATCTAGTTCAGTTACCAATTGAACCAGTGAACAAAATTAAACAGGAGCCTTGATGAGGGTTCGAACCTGTGCGCTAGGTGTTCCCAGGCATGCTGTAGTCGAGCATGCCTGGGAACACCCAGCCCATGGGTTCGAGCCCTCTTCAAGGCTCCTGTGGTTTTGTTCATTGATATATCACGTTAATAGGATTTCTCTGTATAACTGAACCATTGTTCCTGCGGTGCCTCGGAGTAGCCCAAATGTAATTGTAATTCTAATCTAATTGTAATAGATTAGAATTGCTATCTAATCTAACTCATTTGACCCACACCAATTTCTTACATTGTCATACCCTATATAATGTGCCCTTCTGACTATTTATTAATTCACTAATTAACATATTATCTTTTCGTGAAAGTAGCCAGGAACTTATATGACACTAATCACTTATACATCTGGCACAATGCAGGCTGAATTGCCTCCAGACTAAATGTATTCACTTTATCTGTTTGCAACATTATCGTGTTTCACTATCCATGACCATCCTGGTCATAATACGCCCAGACACAGCTGGGACTTCACTTCAATGAGATCTCTCGTTGATCAACCCTCAGTCTTGTATTATCTTAGGGTGTCATATGTGGGGAATCTTTTAAGACTAGCGTCTATTGACAAAGTGTTATATTAACTCAAACAATTTAGGATATAGTATACTAAACATAATGCAATGTCTCTTAGGTGGTTAGTCTCTCAAGAAGTGGTCAAGGCGATGTTTGCCTCTCGTACCACGGATTCTACAACTTTGATGCTCGGCTGTCAATTCCATCTGATATCTCCGCGGGCACTTGTATTCAGGACACATTCTTGCATATAAAGATTGTCTCCCTCTGCAACTTCCTTTTTAGTCTATAATGATTTATGTTTTCGGCTGCAACTGCATTGTAAGTGCTCACAGAATCACTGCCTTGTTTATCTTTGTCTCTTCGATTTCCTTGTCCTCGGGCTTTTGTGATATCTCTGATTGTTGAAGTCACTTTAATATGGCCTTCAGCACTCAGCCGCCAGCACAACAGCTCGTTAATTTCCACAGAGTCCTACATTAGAGTGAATCCACAGACATGTTTTCACCTTTTCCTAATTGTTAGCACTTTTGCATCTCTTCTGAAGTACAGACAAATCTATCGGTGACTCGCGCACGGTTTTATCCCTCCATATTTCTAAGACTTGAGCGGTTCTTCAGTTAATGCAGATCACAGCTTCCGTTGTGGTCCCTTCTAGATATTTTAATGCTTCAAAAAGTGCAGTGATCCCTGACTATGCTGAAGAGGCATGGTTCACAATCCGTGCTTTTTCTTAATTTTCGTTTTGAAAGTATTTTGTTTTAATTAGTGTGCATTGCTCCATTCATGTACGCAAATCCTTCCGTGTATATTTTATCTTATTGGTTTCCTTTCCTTATTAATTTCTTGAAGATACATGTAGTAGATACATTTACTGTAGTAACAAGTTTGAATTTTTTGTTTTCATCTCGTTGAATGGAACTTACATTTTTCTTCCTACGTTTGGTGGAGTTCTCAGTCAGCAAGCAGACCGAACTTGACAGTTTGTACTATTACTGATTCCTCGTGAAAAGTACAAGTTTTGAATGTCATTATAGTGAGGATCTTTGGCAGTGTTAAAAACAAGCTGAACAACCAGTTCTCAACCCTGTATTTAGCGCCGAGTAGTTGTAAATTAAATATTTTGGCAGTTTTTGGTACTCCAAGAATGATTGTCGTGACTATTTGGCACTCTTAAGAGCTTTTTCATATCATTTGAAGGGTATATATATATACAAGGTTATATTGGATCGCACTTGCTTGTACATTGTCAAATGCTTCTGTGATATAAATAGAGTACTTAGCTGTGTTATTAGCTAAATAATTCACTAGACGGCGTGTTCATTCTTTGATGAATCGGTTAGCCCCAATCCTTCCTCTCCTAGTCGACCTATTTTATGTGACAGGCGACTTAGGAAGATATTTTCAAGCATCTTGGTTGTGTATGACATGTTTTGTTAACCAGGATCCTTGGGTTTGGTGTGGGGATAATTACTGAGAGTTTCCACAGGATAATACTTCAAGTTAGTACGAATTGTTGAAGAGGTGGAGCTGGTGATTCTCGGATAGTTGACTTAGAGCAGTGAGCATTCCTGGTGTAGTTGTAAACTTAAAAAACGATGACGGTGTGATTTCTGTTTGGAAGATACACTAATGAAGGTACTAAAGATGAAAAATATTTTGTAAATTTTATATGAACTCATGCATAGATCAAAGACACTTTTTTTTCGTGAGAGCGTCACACGCAGAAATGCAACATTAGCAAGGGGGGTCTTGGCCTTCACTGTAGTGTATCGCTGGTGTAATGGGTGGTTACACGAGGGTTGAAGGTGGCAAGACAGATACCTTCCTTTTGCCTGCCCACGACCCGGATATATAAATCGTAATGTGTTTTGACACTTAAGGCTTCTATTGTGGCTCATTTTGTGCTGCATATAATATTCCACCTTTCATTATGTGTCAGAACTTTTCCCGAGGTAGACCACATTTGAATAATAATAATATGGATACTGTGCATAGATAAAGGATTATTCTTCAGTTTTTACAATGAAAATATCAACTATAAGCAACAAAAGGATTTAATAGCGCCCTGCGAAGCACATAGCCATGCTTGAAGCCAAAGTGTTGAACATGTAGATCTTGTCACTGAACTGATGAGACCAACTCAGAGGTATTATTTTCCTGTATCATTAATCCCAGGTGCTTATGGCTCAACTGGAGTCTGTTTTACTTTCATTAATCTCTCACTACTCATACTGCTTCGAACTTACAATGTCTACAGAGCACGAGAAGAGGGAAGAGTGAGACAGCGTGAGAGGAGAGGAGGGGAGGGAAGAGAGAGAGAGAGAGAGGTGACTTTGGTGACGTCGATGAGCCTGGAGCTCAATTCCTTTAGAAATCCCAAGGCACTCTTGCCCCCAGGGACTATGCGTCTCAGGCACTTTGGGAACTAAGATGTATTGACCTTACAATCACCTGTATTTGAGTGATTTTCCTATTTCCCTGTGGTTGGCCGCCCCACCTGCTTGATCAGCACCGAAGTGTACATAGGTGTCAGCCAGGGTTGATACACATGTGTAGTCACACACCAAATGTTTGCCCCTTTTCTAGGAGTATATAGTGATGCCATCAGGGCGAAGTACGGGGTCATCCGGGTTTTGGTCCCTTAGGATGCGAGGTTCTCTCTCCGCTGGGCACTGAGCTGAGACGAGGCTTCTCTTGATGATGTCATTGACCTCGTTGTGTCTTGCATGCCAGCCCTTTGTGCTTCCACAATGCAACCCATGCAGTCCATATTGGTCTGCTTCCGCCCTGTTGCAAATACACTTGTATTCAGTGTGAATTGGGGCACCAAGGCGGAGGGCCACTGCTACACGAAGGGATTCTGGAACTAGACACGTGCCCATTGCCGATATGGGTACTGCCAGGAGGAAGTCTCCTGCATGGGGGGCACGCACTGCTGAGGCAGGCTTTCTCCTTGTCTAATGTTGCGGCGACGAGCATGGCATCAGCTACTTTTTCCACTAGAGGGTGATCCCAGCTGGACTTTTTTTGTTGTTGTTGGCGGCTTTATAATGGGTGCTAGGGCTTCAAGAGCATCCCACTGGTTTGACCATTCAGTGAAAGCAGGATCGGGTATTCCTGCTGAATCACTCAGGGGTTCAGGTAGGACATCTCTACGAGGTCGTGCGATGCATGCGAATAAAGGAAGGTTGGTAAAGCAATCTGGGAGGCTGTGCGGACACCAAGGCCGCCGAGTCTTACAGGGAGGGTTGTTTGCTCCCACTGAGAGTCGTCCAATGGCAGGTTCAGGATTTCACCAGCATGGACCTCAGAAGTGTGTCATAACACATTTAATTTAGGGCTTTTGTATGATGGAGAGCACCTCAAAAAGTAAGTCAACTTAGGGAGAGAGAGGCATCTTATGAGGAGGAAGAGAGCATAATGGGCATCAATCTTGTCCAGCATTCTCCTTAGATCAGTTATTTTTGCATCCAGGACCTCCTCGGTTGCTTGCGGGCCAATGGGGGCACCCAGGAGGGTGCACTCAACGAAAATGTCTGGAAGAACATTTTTTATTTGGCCAGTAATGTCTGGGTTGCGGGAAACTATTTCGCATTGGGATGCATGAAGAATGAGGCCCAAGGCTGCTCCTGGATTTTCCTTATGTCCTCCAAAATGGTATCTGGGGTTCCAGGGAGAGTGCCATCATACAGGTACCAGATGTTTAGCTAGCTTGTCAGAATTATCAGTGACCTCTATGATAGCTAAGCAGCAAAGGAGGTGGGCCAAGGGACCATCTTGTTGGACACCTTCACAGGATGCTCCCCAAAGAGAAGCTTAGAGTCCCCACTGTAGTACGATCGGATGAATGGGTAAAGGAGACGGAAATGGTTGTGTACAGCCCTGAGGAGAGCGTCTCTTCTGATTGTAATTTTATTTTATTAAAAACGTCATTACACAAAATAGGTTACAATATTGGTTACATGTAAGGTACAAGACTAGTTGTCGTAGGTTGTCGAGTTCTTTCAGCTCCTAAGATGGAGGATATATATATATATATATATATATATATATATATATATATATATATATATATATATATATATATATATATATATATATATATATATAATATTTTACCGAATGTATATTTACATTTTGCTCAAATCACCTTAACAACATTTAAAGAGGAAAATGATAATACTAAAACTTAACAGTGATAAGTGATTAAAATGTCTACGAGCCGGTAGGTAACTCTGGTCAGAGTAAATGAAAAGATGATCCTCGTGTTGGCAACAAGTAGACATAATCAGTTAAGCCTCCATTGTTCTCCCACCCGGCCCAACCACCAAGATTATGGACGAAGGCTGATAGGTGTGTTCTGCGTGATCTACCAGTGCCTCTCAGCAGGTGTTCTGTCAGTTAGATCCTCTCAGTATGTGTTCTACTGGACAGTGCCTCTCAGTAAGTGCTCCACTGGACAGATCAGTTAATTGTAAATTTGTGGCCACTTCTATGGTAGAAAATAATAATACAAAAAAAGTACGAGTTCTGCCAGTGCAACCTCCCCCCCCCCCAAATAAAAATATACTCATTCTCTTTATCGTGTCATTATACACACTGCGGTACGTGATGTGATAAATGTATCCATCTGTGGATTATGGATATATTTATCGCGTGAAACCACTAGTGTAAATGTCAGGCCCAGAATCTCAGTTGGATACCAGGTGCTTACCTCTAAGATCCTTTGATGTTCAGAGGTTATTGTTGTTTAAGCTTCACTACCTGGAACTAAAAGTTCCAAGTAGCACGGGCTATGGTGAGCCCGTAGTGGACTTTTGTTCAGAGGTATACTGGGGAGAGCTACGGACTATCTCCTTTGTGGTCCTGTGTTCGAGGCTCCCATGGCCTAAGTACAATAAAATATTATACATAAAAAGATAGGACTTGCAGTAAGTTTATGGTTGAACGTACACAAATTGTCCGCTGAAGTGAGCACTGTTCACTTTTCGTACTATCAGTTTTATAGAGGGCACGAGAGAGAGACTTTTAATAGTGGTTAAAACTTGACACCTGGAGTGTTGCCAACAAAGTGACAAGTAAGAGAGAGAGAGAGAGAGAGCTCTTCACTTCATGAACTTTCACAGGTGCTGCGAACGACGTTGCCAGGGTAGTTTGACTGATGAATTTGATGCAACGTTTTACCTGTTGATCAGTACATCATATCCCCCCCCCCCCCCAAACAAAAATGCAACCATTGATGGCTTACTTTAATGCACTTGACCGTTTGTCGTGGAAAAAACGCGTCAAGTCTTTCCTGGTAATCATAATTGATGCCAAATGTCAATCAGTTATTTAATGTTTTATGTGTTGATGAGGAGCGAAGATGTTTGGAGAAAGAGCACGGTTTAAGAACGACAGTTGATAATTATTATACAATGATCAAAAGGGTCCACTTGTAAGAAAATTATTGAATTCTGTTCCATTGAATTCATCAGACAAGTTGTTTATGCGACTTTCATTTACTTTGTTAAATGCGCCAACATCTTCCTCTGTGAAAAATTATAAAATGGCCGAGTTGGCTTCTGGCTCTGTCTTTGATTCTGGTCCACCTTTCACGAGCCCATCACAGTTTTTCGGTGCTTCTGAGTTTGTCCGGGACACAATGCCACCTTGCGGACACAATCCCAGAGTCTCTATATCATAGCCACTTATAATCGGTATGTTAAGGTTATGAGAGAGATTTAATTGTATAAATAATTTCAACTTACATTTGTTATAAACAAAACTAATAAAATGTTTCAAAGGAGAATATAAAAATTCTCCAATTTTGACCGCCTCAAATACTTATCAAAATGTTTTTTAGTCAATAACTTTTTTCTTACACAAAGAGTACAAGTTTCAATTAAGACATACAGAAACATGAAGTTTCTGTAAATTTTGAGTCGCAAATCATGTCTCAAGCACCAGCGGTTTGTGAGTTATGGTCATTTTGATACACACACACACACCCCACACACACACACCCCACACACACACACCCCCCTCCACACACACACACACCCCCCCACACACACACCCCCCCCCACACACACACCCACACACACCTGCTGACGTGTTCAGAGCGGTTGCCGACCCATAAATGGTAGTAATCGCCCAAATCTAGTTATTTCATACTTTTGGCACATTTGTCAGGGATTGAGAATTACACAATTTTAGATTTCAGAAAAAAAACATTTATCACGCCACCCTAATGTGGGTACTTACACATAGAAATCACAAAAAAACGTAATTTAGTTGTGTGTGAACAAACATTTTTTTTGTCACGATGTTTATTCCAAAATGTGTGAAGAACAAATACGTCCTATGTTCTTTTCATTCAAGCTTTTTTAGTAATTTGCTATTGTCTTGTTCTATTAAGTGATAACTTCATGTTTTCGTCTGTGTTCTCCATTTTATAATTTTAATGATTTATTTTTGTGTATTAGTATTTTCAAAACGTAAGTTATATATATGTTATTCACATATATAAATATCATGTTATTTGTCTAATATATAAATATTTAATATATAAATATTATGTGTTATTTGTCTAAGAAATGCAATCCATTTGATTGCATTTCTTAGACAAATTAATTCTGCTGTGTATTCTAAATTAAATGTAACATATGTTGAGTAATATTTTTTATTAAGTCATCCGTATTATAAGTTTATTAACAAAAAATGGTAACAGTGCATTGAACTCGACCATTACAGTGCTTATGATTTTCTAAAGAGCATAATTTATGATCACTCTCAGAGCCTTATATTTCTTCAATATTCTTAGTTTCCTCATGCAATTTATACTGTTTATGGGGTCAAGCTCCTCTTCCTCCGTGTCCATTACGTGGCATTTATCCTAGTTAACTTTCGTCGTTCATTTCTAACCCTATTTGGTCAGTCCCTCTCAGTCTTTTTGGAAAGCTTGACTGTGTGTGTGTGTAGATTTGATGTTTTTGTGTTTATGAAGGCGTGCGTATGTTCGCCTGATTCCTGAGCCTATTGGGCTCTATCATATCTACATTTATAACTGTGTATAGAGTCTGCCTCCACTACATCACTGCCTAATGCATTCCAACTGTTATTCTGACACTGAAAAAGTTCTTTCTAACGTCCCTGTGGCTCATTGGGTACTAAGTTTCCACCTGTGACCAGTTGTTCGCGTTCCACCCGTGCTAAACTGGTCGCTTTTAAGACGATTTATAGTGTTTTTTTTTGTCGGAAACTCAAGATTACAAAAGTAGTGACTTACAAATCACTTGATGTTTTTTTAATGGAAATCAAAAATGGAAAACACAGTGTTGTGGCTGGGAGTTCTTATGTAAACTCATAAATATAATCATGTCAGCTACTTACGGGTCACGTATATTTTTTGGGGGTTGGGGGGGGGGGAGTTCATGTTAAAGAAAAGAAATATTCCAAAATGACGGCGGGGAACAACTTTTTAAGAGTAATTATGATCCTGTAAATTTTTGTGGTTAGAAATGTGAGGATGTGAAAATGAAAAATTACTTAGTGTTGGTAAATTTTCCGTATAAATGGCGGTTTAGTGTTGTTTTATTTCCTGTTAACAGATAGTGTAAACTGTGGTAACATACAATTTACAGCAGAGGCTTTTATTTCCAGTCAGGAATACAAATGGTGAGAGTGATGAAATATTAACAGGACAGAACGTTTGATACCTGGCAGCCCAGAGGACTACTAGTTGATTACACATAAATGTGGGCTACACTGAGGTTGAGGCAACAACTTGTCTCGGTGATTAATTGGGTAATGGGAGAAGCAGCAGCAGTTTTGGGTAGTTAGATGATGAGTGATTGTTTGGTTCTCAATGAAACAACTCATATTTCATTTAAAATAGAGTAAACAATGTTGATAAGGGGGGATAACGAGGAGTGTTCCAGGCCTCGTGGTACAAGCTGTCAGGAAACATCATTTGATGCAAATACATTGGTAAACTACATAAATACTGGAGGGAACATAATTGGGTGTAAATTTCTGGGGTTGGATTCATTTTGGCTGTTGTTTAAGATTCAGCAACTGGGAACAAAAAGTTGCAAGTAGCATAGGCTATGGTGAGCCCGAAGTGGACTTACCTGGCACAGGAGCGGGGCTGCAACTCATTTTGGGCGCTCTGTAAAGGTAATATATCTCTGGCTCCAGTGTGGCTTATGATTCATTATGCTTATTATTGATCACGGGTATTGATTATGCTGCCACTGGCATTTCTTGTTTGGGTAAAAGTAGACTAAACTAGTTGGAGAAGATACGATATGAAGCCTTGAGAATAATCTTGGAATGTCCAAGAAATATTATTACTGAGATAATGATTGAACTTACAGAGTATTGGGATAGAATTTCAGAGATAAATGAAGCTTCGGCGGTAAGATTAATGAGAAGTTCAAGTACGTTTATTGAGACAATAAAATACATCTCAAAGGGATTGAATAGCTTAGGCTATTTCTACCGCCCTCTACTTCAAGTCCCTCAAGGGGCGCACAAATCCAGAGAGTATAAATCCACAAATCACAGTACAAGTATTACACTCTAGGGGCAAAATACTTGTAGCTCCTAAGTATTCTGTCTATCATACCATTATCACACATCCAAACAATTTGATGAGGATCAAATAAGATCTGCTTATTTCTATAGTTATCAATAAGTTGACACTAATACATAATGTCCTAAGGTGTGGGCGTGCGGCATACTACATAATTTACACTCCTTATCATTTTCACTGACATCAACACCGTATTGCCAGATATATTTGTATCTTAATCTTAATCTCATGTAAAATGAATCCTTCCAAGTAGACTTTCCGCTACCATAAGTGAAGGACGAATTTGTATTTATTATTGAATAATTTTTAAGTGTTACTACTGTTATCTTGAGGTTATCTTGAGATGATTTCGGGGCTTTTTTAGTGTCCCCGCGGCTCGGTCCTCGACCAGGCCTCCACCCCCAGGAAGCAGCCCGTGACAGCTGACTAACACCCAGGTACCTATTTTACTGCTAGGTAACAGGGGCATAGGGTGAAAGAAACTGTCCACCATTGCCATTCTCTTAGTTTTCTTCATCCTCTTGGATCATCTTGATTCTTGTCTGAATTTGTTTCAAAGTTGTCTGACATACAACATCGACAAGGGTTCTTTCCGAGGCTCTTCGCTCTCTCATCAACTGCCTCATTCAACAGTATTCCCACATGTGAAGGGATCCACATGACTCTTACTTTATACCCATTTTTATCTAATGTCTTAACATTTGCAGGCTATGAGTCACAATAACGTGGCTAAAGTATGTTGACCAGACCACACACTAGAAGGTGAAGGGACGACGACGTTTCGGTCCGTCCTGGACCATTCTCAAGTCGATTGACGTGAGGCTTTTGTGTTCCCCGAACTGAGAGCCGATCTTTCCTAACATTGTCTGTGCGAGGTGGCTATGTCCCCTCAACAGTTCTACGAGTATTTATAGCGTTTGTAAGAATTTGCTAAACCAATCTCCTAAGCTGTCGTAAGTATTTCCTAACTAAATGTCGCTAGTGTTTTTGTAGGGTAAATGTGAATAAGACAATGGAAGCCGGGCTGGCTCAAACAGGTTGTGTTTGTGGCCAAGTTCTTACCTCTCGTCAAAAACAATGCGACGTGTCCCATTAAATATTGCAAATATTAGCAGGTCAGTTCCAGGTGAAACTTGCTCACCAGAAGACAGTTATTAAGGCACCAAAAACCAATCAATACCACTTTCCTTCTTTTGAGAGGTAAAGTGTAATCACTGTCACTTACATACAGTGTTAATTGCTGAAGTTAAACAAAAAACTACATAGAACTATTTATGGAATAGATATTTAATTCTACGTGTGTGTATGCGCGCGCGTATATATATATATATATATATATATATATATATATATATATATATATATATATGCAAACAAGCCTGAATGGTCCCCAGGACTATATGCAACTGAAAACTCCACCCCAGAATGACTCGAACCCATACTGCCAGGAGCAACGCAACTGTATGTACAGGGGACGCCTTAATCCGCTTGACCATACGATCGGACATAAGGAAGTGATAGCCGAAGCTATTTGAACCACTTCCCCGCCGCGCACTCG
>WNGS01165523.1:28618336-28635785 GCA_020271785.1 Procambarus virginalis | reverse complement strand
TAATATTATATATATATATATATATATATATATATATATATATATATATATATATATATATATATATATATATATATATATATAGGTGTATACTACATGTATTATTTGAAGTTAGCCTTTGCAAGCTCATCAAGGTGAACATACATAGGGGAGTGTTCCAAGAAACAGAGGCCATCATGTGATCCAACCAATTAGTTATAGTCGGGAGAAACCAATGACATTGAAATTTTGTTTAATATCTGATCCAAATAGAAGATTTACATTATAAAAGGAATGTGTTTAGTCATGGCTAAAACATGTACCAAGACTATTTCTAGGGTATTTCTTTACAAAAAATTATTGGTAACTTTTTCTCCAGGCAATGCTTGTCAGGTTGTATTGGTTACAAAAACACAAAATAGTAGGCGTGTGGGGGCAATTAACTAGTTATACCTTTTCGTTCACGGCTTACCCAGGTGGTCCACCCCATCATTACGTCTTCGCTAATCTAAAGCTCCGAAGCGAGGTTCGGGAACGCAATTTTCCTTTAAATTAAGCTGCCAATGATCATGGCGCCTCACTAGCGGTCGTTGTCCTCTTCCTGGGGATGTTAAAAGATATTAATGTGTAAATGATTATTGTCATTTTGTTTAATCGTATGCACAGGACGTTCTTTACTGGATGGTTGTGTCTAAAAAATAAAGCTTGATAGAAGAATTTTCCCAGGATATAGCAGGTGGGAATTGCTACATCCAGATGGTTTTCTCTTTCATGGTTGCCTTAGCCTTCGTTTTCTTTCATGGTTGTTTTCCACCATCGGGGAATATTGACGAGGAGTATTGTATTTACTCAGTTATGTCATTGATGTATACCAGGTACAATATGGGTTCTTGCTTCTATTATTATTATTACCTCTCCTGAAATGGTTCCTGTGTGTGTGTGTGTGTGTGTGTGTGGGGGTGTGGGTGTATTTGCTATTTTCTGCAGAATCGAGCTATTTTTAGCTCTTGGACCCCGCCTTTCTAACCAATCTATTTTTCTTCTATATAACTGTTGGACGAATGTCAGTTTATACGTCATTTATCTCGTTTTTACATAAATGCCACAATAATTATTCATGAATCTAGGATAGGGCGAATATCCATCTAGTGAGATGCGAAAGTGTATAACATGACTGAGAGCGCGACGAGCCCGTTAGATGTGAGGTACTCAGTAGCTTGCCTTCGGCCACCGTGGGGAGGCATTTCTCGTAAAACTCGCCTCCAGGCATGTTGTAACCTTCATTCGAATGGCTGTTCATCGTGTGGCCTTCATTCTCTGAAATCAATCTCAGAAAACAGTGAGGGCAGTTATTGTCAATACTGTAACTGCCCCTCACAGCAGTATTAACTGACACAACCGTATAACTGCCCTCACTGTAACAGTATTGACAGTAACACAGTGAATACTGTGTGGGTGTTATAGTCATGACTTCTTAGGTCCGCAAATTCTTAGGTCCCCTAGTTCTTAGTCCAATCACTTGAGCTGGACGGTAGAGCGACGGTCTCGCGTCATGCAGGTCGGCGTTCAATCCCCGACCGTCCAAGTGGTTGGAGCACCATTCCTTCCCATCGTCCCATCCCAAATCCTTATCCTGACCGCTTCCCAGTGCTATATAGTCGTAATGATTTGGTGCTTTCCCCTGATGGTTCTCTTCCCCTAGTTCTTAGGTCCGCTAGTTCTTGGGCCTTCCAGTTCTTGGGTCCGCCAGTTCTTGTTCTTGATCACAGTTCTTGTTCTGGTTAAATGTTAGGCATGTTAGATTTAAGGCGTGTGGAGCAATCACGTACAATTAACATACGTTATTTGTACACGTTACTGTACTATGAACGTTGCCATTGGGTAAAATTCTATGCATCCGCCAGTACTACTGAATGCTGTAAGTGAGAACCCATTTGATTACAGGTCTGAGAAGCCTCCTGGATCCGATAACATGCATTACAACACGAGTGCCAGAGGAATAAGTGATCAAACCAATCATAAAATCAAATAGGTTACCCAGTATTTTGCAAAGAGACTGCCCCACTAATGCTTTATGGTGTAGAAAACGCTAGCCTGCTTTTGACAGAACTTTTGCTGTAGAGAAAGTGAACGTAAGGGTGGACACAAAATTGCAATATATATATATATATATATATATATATATATATATATATATATATATATATATATATATATATATATATATATATATATATATATATGACAATTTTGTGTCCACCCTTACAGGTTATACAACTTTGAGCGCGATTGCACTTGTTTTCGTCTGTAGAGAACTAAATATTTCTGAACGCTTGTTGCTCTCTGACCTCTGTGGTGGCGGAGACAAAATTGGCCCTCAGGAACGAAATTAACCGCCGTCATCATCTTAACAGCCGTAAAAGAGATCAGTTGCGGAAACTGTCTCCAGTGGCAAGACAACGGAAATATTGTCCCCTGGGCGAATTATACCGTTTTCTCAATTTATAGTTTCTCTGTGAAGGAGAAAAGTGATATATATATATATATATATATATATATATATATATATATATATATATATATATATATATATATATATATATATATATATATATATATATATATATATATATGCGGAAAAACCACAAAGAAATGCAGAAAGGGGGGTGAACGTTTCGGCTTTTCAAGGCCTTTGTCAACACCAGACTGACTGCCGAAACGTTCACCCCCCTTTCTGCATTTCTTTGTGGTTTTTCCGCATACAAATGATCAGTGTTTAGTGATCGTCAATTGCATATATATATATATATATATATATATATATATATATATATATATATATATATATATATATATATATATATGTCGTACCTAGTAGCCAGAACGCACTTCTCGGCCTACTATGCAAGGCTCGATTTGCCTAATAACCCAAGTTTTCCTGAATTTATATGTTTTTCAGGTTTTTCTTATGAAATTATAGAGCTATCCATTTCATTGTGTATGAGTAATTTTTCCAAATTTGAGTTAAAACTAATGTAGATATATGACCGAACCTAACCAACACTACCTAACCTTTTATTTTTAAAAATGATTTAAGGAGCAAGTTGTGGAAGCAAACCTTTCATAATTATAAAACTAAATATGATAGGGAATTAGAACAGGAGTCATTGCTATAACAACCGATGGCTAGAAAGGCGGGATCCAAGAGTCAATGCTCGATCCTGCTGGCACAAATAGGCGAGTATAAATAGGTGAGTGTGGGAGAAACTTTCGATATTTTCAACTATTTCTTTCCAAAATGGTTCATTCTTTACATATCATTATTTAGAAACATGAATTGCTGATAAGTAATTTTGATACGTTAGATTAGGTCTTGTTAACTTTGTTAGGCTTGACCAAAAAAAATAAATAAATACAACTAAACTATATTATACAGTACGAAAAATATTATTTTTTTTATATATCTGGAAATTCGGCTGATGTAGTTTGTTTTACGTAATTTATTGGTTTGTTAGTACTTGATAATACATTTTCTGAGGGACGGAAACAAGATGGAGAGGGAAGGGTTATGGGTTATAGAGGGAGAAGTGAGACATGGGGGGAAGATTGTGACAGAGGGGGTAGGTAGAGTGAGGGGATGGAGACCCGAGCACAACCGGGTACGCTATCCAGTATATTTGTATATAAAGGAATGATATAGGGAGTGGGAGAGATATATATAACGGGCGTAGTGTGGAGCCCCAAGGGTTGGGGTGACCGTGGCATCCGACGCCAGCCAGGCGTTGCGCCGCCACGCCAAGGACCACCCGATACATCAGCCGCCAGACACGCACCAGCAGGAGCCTCGCTTCCTCAGGCCTAGTATCCATCCCTGGTCCTCCGGGATCCACACCAGCTCTGGTATGGATAGTTTTGCTGGCGACCTAGCCGGTTGGGCTTCACCTAGCGTGTGTATCGGGTACAGAAGAGCAGAGGAAAGCGGAATGTCGCTGTACCGAGGGCACGATGAACCAGACCAATATGTCACTGCCACTTGTCTATTGTTGCTGCTGGAAGCTCTTGGATCAACAGTCGTCACGGTTGAAATTTTAATTGACGGCCAATCTTCCGTCTCCTGGGTTTACCTCCTGTCTCTGGCGTCGTCGCTGTCTTGGCATGTAAGTATCAAGCACTATATGTAAGCACTACTTATATGCACTATAAGTATCTGAGCGTATGTATCAGAGATTAGTTAACTGTCACGTAGCTCTGTTTACTATGTTGTTCTTATGTTTGATCACACATTTGGTTACGCAAAATCTATGTTCTGACTATGAGTCAAAATGTGAATCTATGATCATAGTTTGCACACAGCGACCACGAGCACCAAGCTTGGCAGGATCAACCCAAATCGATTTTCAATAAAAACGTTTCAGGATAAACTTTTACTAAAAATATAAATAGCGGAATTACTTAGCGTTTGTAAAGCTCGTGTTCAGGTGTGGCGAGGGCGTCGCCCGACTGGCTTGCGTCCACCATCTGACTTGCGTCCACCATCTGACTTGCGTCAGCCAGCTGGCTTGCGTCACCCAGCTGGCTTGCGTCACCCAGCTGGCTTCCGTCACCCAGCTGGCTTGCGTCACCCAGCTGGCTTGCGTCACCCAGCTGGCTTGCGTCACCCAGCTGGCTTGCGTCACCCAGCTGGCTTGCGTCACCCAGCTGGCTTGCAACACTGGACTAGTATGTCACCCAGCTGGCAAGTGACTCCAGACTTGTGACCCGAGTTGAATCAAATCTTAGTAGTGGTCGGAAAGTTTGTCCTTAATTAGTGCGTCCCTTGAGCCATTACCACGCACCATTATGTGTACAAGTGACTGAAGTGTATCTTCATTTGTCAGGCAATTACTTTATTTAGTGCTTGATACTTACGGGTCAACATCTGTATGTTGAATCATGTTTTCATTTGATTAACGTCGCCAAAAATTTCGGTATTCGGATATAATTATGTTAAGGATACGGAAGATAGTCGAATTTTCTGATAATGAAATTAAATAATGTGAGAAAACGACGAATAAAGAAGATATATGCACAAAAGTATAATGTAGAACGAGTGAGGACAGAACATAGTCGTAGGAAAACCTTAGAGGAAAAAGACTGCAGAGCAGAATGTATAGTAGGTCAAATGGGGGGAAAAAAGAATAGCCTTCCTTCCCCATTTCAGGAAACTTTGAGAGAACAGTTGTAGCAGTTTACCATCCAGGAGAACAATTGTAGCGGTTTACCATCCAGGAGTCACTACGGGTCACTAACGTGTTCTCATCCAGAAGGGAATTGGCTCCGTAAACCATTAGTACATTCCCATGAGAGTCACTTCTTGCAATTTTCAAGGACTGATGAACCCACGAGACAATTTTTCAGCACGTTGATTCCGCTGAAGGTCAGGAAGAGGGTATTGCAGGTACCAAATGTTTGATGTTATGGTTTGATTGGCTGCTTCTGGCGTGTCACTAAACCAGTTTGTGTTTGTTGACAATGGACACGGAAACTCTTGTTATGGATGGCGAGGATGATATGTTGGTCATTTGTCACCTTGATGGGAGGGTTTAATGCTGATACCAGTTACCTTTTGTATATGAACTATAGGAGAGAATGACTGTCTGTTTGTCCAAAGTTGGAGGCCAGGTACTTGGGGCCAAATTTGGCCAGATTGGTAGCGGTGAATTGTCTGGGATACAGGACGGGCATAGGCTGGTAGAGCAGACTTCAGTTAAATGTTTAAAGACACACAGTCTCGAGGCCAACACCCCTGTGCGATTTTCATGAAATTAGGGAAGTATTGTTCGGAGGTTTTTAAATACTCTCGCTGATTATTATCCACTGATAATTCTCTCTCGCTGACTATTCACTCTTGTTCTTGATGCCTAATGTATCCGAAGTTTGCTAGTGCAGATTACTGATCACATACCTCTGTATGAATAACCATCCTGTGTGATGGGAATTTTTAGGGAATTTTTAACATTACGTTTCTAGTTTTTGACACTACTCCATATATGCTAGGGTAGCTGCACAAATGCATGTGTGTTAAAAAAAATACCCGCATATTTTCATGACATATTTATGTATAAATGGAAATATTGTTCGATGTTGGAGAGGGAGAGTAGGGAGGGTAGAAGGGGGCAAGGGGAAAGAAGAAAGATAAAATGAGGATTTTCCCATTTCATTGTGTTTTTTCTGATTATATGCTTTTCTGCTTATTTTCTTGCTCAATGGTAGCCAGCAACCCTCCCTGTAAGACTTGGCGGTCTTGATGTCTGCACAGCCTTCCAGATTGCTCTACCAGCCTTCCTTTTCTCTCATGCATCGCACGACTTCGTAAGAGATATTTTACCTGAACCCCTGAGTGATTCAGCGGGAATACACGATCCTGCTTTCACTGAATGTTCAAATCGGTGGGATGCTCTTGCAGCCCCAGCATCCATCATAGATTCAACAGAAAACATAAACAATCCAGCTGGGATCACCCATTAGTGGAAAAAATAGCTGATGCCATGCTCAGCGCCGCAACATTAGACAAGGAGAAAGCCCGCCTCAGAGCAGTGCGTGCCCCCCATGCAGGAGACTTCCTCCTGGCAGTGTCCATGTCAGCAATGGGCACGCGTCTAGTTCCAGAATCCCTTCGTGTAGCAGTGGCCCTCTGCCTTGGTGCCACAATTCACACTGAATACAAGTGTATTTGCAACAGAGTGCATGCAGAACAATATGGACAGCATCTTCAGAAGGAATTCCTTCTGAAGGTGTATTATTAAATACGAACGTACTTAAGGAAATTCCAGTTTCAATTCGTCCATCGTGGTCTGACACTGTCATATGTAATATATATGTAAAAATAATAATTAATATGCAGAATAACCACATTGAAAAGTGGTTATTCTGCATATTATTCTGGTCAATCAAAATCAACACATTGAAAAGTTTTAATGGATAACAGCTTAGCACATTCAACTCTCTCGAGACATCATCAGAGCTGTACCGATCAGTACAGCCCTATGATGTCTCGGGAGAATTGAAAGCGCTGAGATGTTATCCCTTCAACATTTTTACTGCGGTTATTCTGTATTACTGGACCAACTTTTTTTTATCTTCGTTGCGTATAATAGGCCTTACATAATACAGATGAGTGAATAAACAGAAGATAAAACATTCTATGGTCATACAAAAACTACTGGCAAAACATGCCAATAATTTTTTATAAACAAGTAAAATAGCAAAGAAAGATCTTGGTAAAAGAGGGCAAGGACGGTGACTCAGCCCTAGACTAGGAAGCAGAGGTGGGCCTAATAAGCCTTGGAGCTTGGGTGGGGGGGGGGGGGGAGATCTAACCGCTCCTCGCCGGTCCTAAAATGCAAATTGGGCAGTGTGAGGAAGTGGAATCATCATGAGGCGAGTTTATACGTCGTCTCAGCTGCTGTTGGGGGCAGTCACGGAGATATAACTAGGAAGTGGTGTGTGTGTACTCGCCTAGTTGTACTTGCGGGGGTTGAGCTCTGGCTCTTTGGTCCCGCCTATCAACTGTCAATCAACAGGTGTACAGATTCCTGAGCCTACTGGGCTTTATCATATCTACATTTGAAACTGTGCATGGAGTCAGCCTCCCCCCACGTCACTGTTTAATGCATTCCATCTGTTAACTACTCTGATATTGGAAAAAGTTCTTTCTAACGTCTCTGTTGGTCATTTGGTACTCAGTTTCCACCTGTTCCCCCTTGTTTGAGTACCCCCTCCCCGTGTTAAACAATTTATCTTTATCTACCCTGTCGATTCCTCTTAGAATTTTGTAGTTAGTGATCATGTCTCACCCGAGTTCTCCTATCTTCCAGCGACGTTAGGTGCATTTCATGCAGCCTTTCCTCGTAACTCATGCCTCTTAGTTCTGGAACTAGCCTAGTGGCATAGCTCTGAATTTGTCCAGCTTAGTCCTGTGCTTGACAAGGTACCGAGTCCGTCCTGTGTGTGTGTGTGTGTACTCACCTATTTGTACTCACCTATTTGTACTTGCGGGGGTTGAGCTTTGGCTCTTTGGTCCCGCCTCTCAACTGTCAATAAACTGGTGTGTGTTGTGTGTGTGTGGTGTGTGTGTGTGTGTGTGGGTGTGTGTGTGTGTGTGTGTGTGTGTGTGTGATTATATGATGGCAGTAAATGGGTGAATGGGTGCCGGCGGCGGCCTCGGGTAATGGGTGAAGCAGTGAGAGGAGGCAGGGTAAGTTGAACATCAGTATGCCGACCTGAGCCTCTCCCAGACACCAGTATTGTACCGTTGTGGCCAACACTCACCCCCTCACTGGCCTAAAACCTCAACCGTAGTGTGCTGCGCCCAAATCCCATAAACACCTTAAGATAATACAATTCCAGTTATTAGCAGACAAGGTCCTCCCGAGAGCTGGATTCCCCCCTAAAATCTTACCCCAGCTCAGATCCCACGTATTTTTAGACATTCAAGTTAGGGGAGGGAAGGAGTTGAGAAGGTTCAAGTTCAAGTATGTTTATTGGGACAATGATATACATCTCAAAAGGGGGAGAGGGGATGAATGTTGATGGTCGGGTGAAGGGAAGGTTGGGGAAGAGGAGAAGGTGAGAGAGTACATATAATCATACGAGTACATGTGAATAATATGCTGGTGGACCCGAGAGTATTGAAGAGGATCAGGTAGTGAGCCTTGATGTACACAACAGGGATTGTTATCATAATAACCCCCCCCCCACACACACACACCAGACCTGTCCCTTGAAGCCCAAATCAAGAGGATAACAAATTCTTTCAGAATTTGTATACCACATATGTCTGACCAATCCTGGAGTATGTGGCTCCAGCATGGAGGCCATATCTAGTCAAGCATAAGACTAAACTGGAAAAAGGTTCAAAGGTTTGCTACCAGACTAGTACCCGAGCTGAGAGGTATGAGCTACGAGCAGAGACTACGGGAATTAAACCTCACGTCACTGGGAGACAGAAGAGTTAAGAGGGTATGTGATCACATACAAGATTCTCAGAGGAATTGATAGAGTAGATAAAGACAGACTATTTAACACAAGGGGCACACGCACTAGGGAACACAGGTGGAAACTGAGTGCCCAGATGAGCCATAGAGACGTTAGAAAGAATTTGTTCAGTGTCAGAGTAGTAGACAAATGGAATGCATTAGGAAGTGATATGGTGGAGGCTGACTCCATACACGGTTTCAAGTGTAGATATGATAGAGCCCAATAGGCTCAGGAACCTGTACACCTGTTGATTGACGGTTGAGAGGCGGGACCAAAGAGCTAAAGCTCAACCCCCCCCCCCTGCAAGCACAACTAGGTAAGTACAACTAGATAAGTACACAGACTGACGCACACGTGCGCAGTTTGTGTATGTATGCGCGTGCTTGCATTTATTCTTTGTGTACATGTTTTTATATATATATAATTCCGTCTTGATTCCTTCTAAAGTTGTATTAATATACGAAAGTACTTAAGGAAATTCCTGTTTCAATTCTTCCTCCGTGGTCTGACACTGTCACATTTTTCATCACCAGTTAATTTTCGTGATTTACTCACATTATATATGTATATATATACTATATATATTATATATGAACAAATATATATATAATTCAAAAGTTCTTTGATAAAGAGTTTACAAATATTGGTCCAAATATACCAGTCACTGCTTATAATTAATGTTTAATTTGGTTGGTATTAGCAAACTTCGATTCGTCTCAACCAAACCTGTCCTCCTTTCTAATAGGTCACGTTTTTTACGTTATAGTATCCAACGTTACAAATTCAATCTGTTGTGAAACGTAACGGCTCACAACCATCTACAATTTCTGTACAGCGGACTCGATAGGTTAGATGGGTTGTGCTCGCACGTTTCTGGTAGTTAGGAGGTTGGATTTTTTACGGAGTGGCAAATAAAGAGAACGGGTAAGCTTTAATAACTGTATAACTACTGTAAATAAAATGACCATGTTTTATAATAGCTGTTTTAGGTACGTTATATATTTCATCTGGGAAATATTTAGTTTATTGTACATTTACGAAAACCTCAGCTGTTCTCACCCATGTAATTAATAATTTAAAATATCTTATTTCAATGTTGATAAAGACACAGCCACGAGACACATCAAATCTGGTCACAAGTTGACCCCCTATCCCCCTCCCCCCCCCCCCGTGCAAGAGGGCTTCACTCGACCGGATTGTCCATTCACGCAATCCTTGAGTTATTACAGTGTGGAATTGAGTGATATCCTGAGCCTTGTATGTCTGACACATCCTCAAGTCTCACCCGGGTAATCAGTACTAGTGATAGAGTTATTTGTCAACAGACGCTGGCCAGCTTATAGTCTGCTACAGCAGCATATGTGGACCTCCAGCAGCTGCTGCAGGTCTTGGAGCCTTGAGTCATCTAACATTTAGGCATTCATCTCAGGATTCATCTGACATTTAGGCAACCACTCAGGAAACCTGTACATCTTTCCTCATTCATGGTAGCTGTTCTTTCATTTATTAACCAGTTTATGAGCTCCGAGGCACAACGAGAATATTCATAATACCAATCTTTGGTTGTGAAGTTTCGTCGCTCTGAACCTGTTTAATAATTTAAACCAAGCCGCCACGATTAAGGGAAGATGTACAGGGGTTCGTAAATGGTTGATGAATAACGCGCCCAGACCTGCACGATATACGCGGTGTGTGGTCTGAACTGCTGAGGAAGTGTGGTTCATTACAAGCTGACCGGCCGCTCCAGTCAGCCCTCCCCAGATGCGGCCCAACACCGACACATCGCCATTACCCGCATATTTTATAGCCGACGAAATATGTAGAGCACTTGAAGATGTCGGCAGACGACTTGCCGCGCTATAAACTATCGATTGCTGGGCATTACCGCCACTTAGCATACCAGCCACGAGGTAAATGGAGGGGTCTTGTAGCCGCTCCCTAATGCTACACGGTTAGTTGTCGTGTGTTTGTGTCAAGCTCACCCCACGGTAAAGGTATACTTGTAATGATGGACAGACCCGGGATGGGATTCTTGAAGCCACTCACCGCCTTAAAAGGGGAATGTATTTCATCAGATGGATGGTGCTCGCCAGACTATTTTTATATTTCCTAGATCAAATATTTAAGAGGTCACTAACCGCTTATTTGCTGCCCGCCTCGGGTTGATTTTTGTGTGTTTACGATAATTTGTTCAAGATTCATGTATTTAAGGTATTTAAGGTTTAATATACTACTAGGCATTATTTGACGGCAACATTGGACACTATATTCCTCTATCAATTCACGTGTAATCTCAGGGGTGGAACACGTGAGGGTGGAACTGTAGATACGGAACACTGACGGGTGGGACGGAACACTGACGGGTGGAACAGAGGGTGGACGTGTGTGTAGGGGAGAAAAACATTAGTATATTCTCGGGCACTAGGCGCATCGTCCGGCCTGATTATATGTTTACTGTTTATGAAGCTCAAACTTTTTAAAGTGTAACTATATGTTTGAAGACATTATTATACATGTTTGTTTCTCTACGGTTGCCAACTTGTGTAAACACATATTGGGATGTGTGTGTCTTTCTCTAGGGTGGCTATCAAAAATCATGTCATCAGCGGCATATACTAGGTTGGCTAACAATAAGAACTGCCTCTAGAAACTTGCGTAAGAAATTATGTATTACGTTATACACATACGTCACACCAATCTTGGAGTACGCAACTTCAGCGTGGAGTCCATATCTAGTTAAGAACAAGACCAAGATAGAAAAGGTTGAGAGGTATGCCACCATGCCACCGGAACCTCAGAACTACGAATCCGAAGCGCTATGCACCCAGCTATAAGGCGCCTTTAGCTGTCAGGCGCCTTTAGCTGTCAGGCGCCTTTAGCTGTCAGGCGCCTTTAGCTGTCAGGCGCCTTTAGCTGTCAGGCGCCTTTCGCTGTCAGGCGCAGCGTGTGGCAGGTTAAATGACTCATCTTGGCTGTCATGGAGGTGGACTTGCAGTGTGATGACATAGGTGAGTGGAAGAGGCGGGTCACTGCTATGCAGGGAACTTACCTGACAGGTTCATCTACAGAATTTTAGAACATTTGAATAATTTGTCGATTTTTATCGTTGACATGAATTCAATGTATTAATTGGATTGATAGGAATTTTGAGAAATAATTTAAAATTAACTGATTTATGTTACTCAGACATGTCGGCTCTTCATCATCTATAGTTTAATGCGATGACTTCTCGCCCATTTTTCTTATATATATACTTTTAAACTAAAAATGTCAGTGATGTCCTTCCTCCTAGTGGGAGGGAGCCGAGCCACCATCTCCCACTTACTCACAGCTCCACTCCTGCCTCCCCGTCTGGGATTCCTCCATGTAAAGGTCTTCTCTACACACTAGCTTTTATAGAGCTTATTTACATGAGAGAGTAATGCGGGAAGGAACACTGCCTGGAGGACTAGCTGGGCTGGCTTTAACAGTTAGGTAGCCTGCCACCAGGGCCGTGTGCTGTAGCATCATCATCCCTGCGGCTCTTCCGATCACCTGCTTTGAATACTAAGTGGAGCCCTTGATCTTCTCCCCACCCAGCAGCCGTTGATGGGGCGTCACCTACTGCTCGCCGGGAGATGGCTATGTATACCCCTGGCTGTACTCGCCTAGCTGGGCTTTAGTGGGTTGAGCTCTCGGGCCCGCCTCTCGATCTTCAGTGTTGACTGGTGTACTAGTTCCAGCATGCATTAGGTTCTGTCATACTTACATTTAAAGGTGCGTTTGTGAAGTCTGGCTGCACCGCTTGTACTCACCTAGTTGAGCTTGCGAGGGTAGAGCTTCGGCTCTTTGGTCTCACCTCTCAGGTGTCAATCTACTGGTAACATTGATGGTTGAGACCTTGCCGCCAGTGTTCCGGGGCTCGTGTATGACCTTGTATGTGGTGATCATGTCATGTTACTTTTTTCACATAAGTTAGACTGAATTTCTTTTAGTCTTACCATATAGCTCATACCTCTCAGCAATTTTAATTTACTGTTCATTCAAAATAGGAATTTCTCAAATACTGTATAAAGTAATATACATTAACGTAATGTGCATATATAATATATATATATATTATATAATGTGCATATATAATATATATATGTGCATATATAATATGCACAATATGTTAATGTATGTTTAGCACGTGCATCTGGGAATACTCAGCACATAGGTTCGAATCCTTATCACGGCTCCTGTGGGATTTTCTCATCGATATATCACGGTTCCTGTGGGATTTTCTCATCGATATATCACGGTTCCTGTGGGATTTTCTCATCGATATATCACGGTTCCTGTGGGATTTTCTCATCGATATATCACGATAATGTGATTTCTGTTTGTAGTATAATGAGTGACAGAGTAATTGTACTCGTCGAGTAACAATACCAATTATTGGCAGTGTGGCTACGTGTGTCAGGGCTGGTACTAGACATGCTAAACCAAACCATATCATTCTACATCACACCATGCATAACATACCACACTACACCACATCATGCATAACATACCACACTACACCACATCATGCATAACATTCCATACTACACCACATCATGCATAACATACCATACTACACCACATCATGCATAACATACCATACTACACCACATCATGCATAACATACCATACTACACCACATCATGCATAACATACCATACTACATCACATCATGCATAACATACCACACTACACCACATCATGCATAACATACCATACTACACCACATCATGCATAACATACCATACTACACCACATCATGCATAACATACCATACTACACCACATCATGCATAACATACCACACTACACCACATCATGCATAACATTCCATACTACACCACATCATGCATAACATACCACACTACACCACATCATGCATAACATACCATACTACACCACCATATGTCCTGCCATACCACATCGTGCTATACCACGCCATTCCCAACCATACCTACTCCTGCCCAACCACAACCGTCACTCATGCGCAGCGCAGAACCAGTTTTCTCTCTCCCCTCACAGGTCGGGACTCATCAGAAATCTGCCATCATCCACAGCATCATCACGTAAATTACACCAGATGAGTTGATCCTTTACAACAGGTTGTAGACGTTGTTGCTGTTTTAAGATTCGCTACCTGGAACATAAAGTTAAAAGTAGCACGGGCTATGGTGAGCTCGTAGGTGGTAGACACTGTGCTCGAGTTTGGGTCTACTTGCTCGAGGGTAATTGAGAACCTCTTCATCAAACCTCTTCACTCATTATGTACTTGTGTTATCTACACTTACCCCCTACGGTTTCTCTCTTTTCTCTTACCCCCCTACGGAAGGTGGGGAGGATAAAGAAGGATGGGGGAGGGAGGAATGGTGGGGAAGACGGGTGGACGTGGGGGTTGCTGTGGCTCAGCAACGCCCACGCATTGCTGAGCCACAGCAATGCGTGGCCGGGTGCAGCTAGTATATAATAAAATTCATGTTTGAGGAAAACTATGATTAAACAGGGTTAAAATTTATCCTGTCAGTTGGCTGCCTGCTGTAAAAAGCAAAGTGACTTGTTAACGTCGGCGATTGTCAGTATATGTACTATTGTCACCAGGTGGAGCTTTAGTTGGTATTTTTATAAAGCTAGCAGATGAAAACCAGTTTTAAGCCACAGATAAATCGGCTTTGTCGATGACATAGGACAAAATTAGTGTAGGGTACTAACTGTTCGGAAGAAACTAACAAGATTCCCATAAGTTACTAAATTTATTGCTTTCAAAATAGCCTCTTTGTCTCGTTACTTGCGAGTCTTGTCTCGTATGAGAGGTGACCTACAGCCCATCCCTTAGTTGCTGGCGGGCTGCGATTGGCTGCCTGTTTTGTAAGGTAAATGGCATATATATATATATATATATATATATATATATTATATATATATATATATATATATATATATATATGTATGGCCTTACTTCAAGGTCCGTAGCCATCATCGTAAGCCAACACATATGTGACTACCTACTTCCCCGCCACTCTTAACCCATTCCACAGTCGCGCGTCTCATCACATGGGAAGTGATATTGTTTCCAGTCCCCTTCACCCTCCCCAACCTCCCCAACACATGGGATGTGATACAACTTCAGACCCCCTCCCTAACCCTCCACTAACCTCCCCAACACACATACGACACAAACCCCGTCTTTCATCTCTCAAATATCGGCTAGACCCATCAAATATCGTCAGATATTCAGTGTTCGTTCGATATTCAAGACTCCGTTTCTCACATATTAACAAGGACCATAAAATACTGTGCTCGCTCCCATCTTTCTGGTATGAAGCAGCAGCAGCAAGAGCAGCAGCAGCAGCAGCAGCAGCAGCAGCTGCAATACCTTCCCTGAATTATGAGTGTTAAAAAGTTGTGTATCTTAGTATTTACTGAAATGGTCATCAATATGTTTCCAGTATGTGTGTAATTTACTTCCACTAGCAGCAAATAATTAAGATTTAAAACAACTGCGACTGAAAAAGATACAAAAAAATGATATATTTAGTATATAAAAACGTGAAGGAGGTTAGTGATTAAAGGGAAAGACATCAGTGTAATAAAGTATTAGATGTTGGTGAAAGGACACCTTATAACGCCATATATTATAGTGTGAATTAACAAGGGCCATAGAGATGTCAAGACGAAACATTAAATATAGCCCGGTATTCAAAGCGTCCTTGTGCATTATTCTTACCCAAGTGCACCGTGCACCCTCAAACTGGCCACTTACGCAGCCGTGTTGAGCACTTTTGCAGAGGGTTTGGTCCCCCATGGCCGCCGCCGCCCCATACTAATGGGTGTGCCACACGCTGCCAGCCGGAGGGCCGTCTAGGCTCTCTCTTCCCTGCCGTAAGGCTCGTAACTCGTGCGCGATAAGAGAACATGATACACCGATGACTGCGTGTACCATCCCAGCCTTGTCAACGACAGGAGCTTCCTGGTGCTGTTACTACTGTTGATGCTACTGAGCAGTAACAGCAGAACCACCAGCAGTGGTAACAGCACTGTTATTGCTGGTGTTGAGTTGTTGCACTGCTGTGTATAATATATTTGATCAAGATCCTGTTGACAGTAGGACGCGTGTAGAACTCCGTAGAACAGGGTCTGTTTAAGTGGGACTTGCATCTTTCTCGGCGACTACCGCATAGAATGTATTTGGATGATAAGGTGTATAAGCTAGTGAAGATGTCAACTCTGGTACTGTCTGTCTGGCGATGACGGGTCACGCTTCATGAGATAATCCCAGGTGGTGGTGGTGTGGGAGTAAGGGTGATCCCATTTGGGTGGGAGGTAGGTGATCCAGTGGTGGTGGCGAGGAAGTGATCATGTGAATATACCCATTACACATGAGCTTTTGTTGTGGAATCGTCCAAGATTTTATTGATTGTTGATCCCAACATAAAGTGTAATAGTTAACCAAACTCCGTAAGGTTAAGAACCTTACGGAGTTTGGACATAGTCTGTGATGGGCCGGAGTTCAGGGGGAGACGACACCTGACTCTTGCAGATCGCCGTAATTGGAATGAATAAGTTTTAGGTCGATTGGAGCTGAAGAACACAATTTGATCAAGTTAAGGTACTCAGACCTTGTGGGACTCGAGACTTTTCGAAGGATATAAAGTTCTTTCCTGCCCTCAGGTGTGGGAGATGTAACTCTTGGTCCCGATCTTTGGTAAAAATGTATCTTACGTGATGGCTGTTGAGAATGTGCTGAAGAGATGTATAAGAACATCTTAGTGATTGTCTATGGAAACCTCTTGGTGATGACGTGTCCTGGGGATGTCTTAGTGATATGTGAAATAATTATACGTTTAAAAACTCAATTTTTTAGTAGAATGTCATTGGTGCAAGTATAGGGAAGGCGAACTATCAGGAAAGCGTCCAAGCCGTTACCCCTATGTAGCCCTTGGAAAAAAAAAAAAAAAAAAAAACCAGAAAAAAAGGAAACAAAAAAAAAGGTGAAAAAAAATTTTTTTTAAAAAAAAAAAAAAAGCAAAAAAAAAAAAAAACCCCCCACAAAAAAAAAAAAAAAAAAAAAAAAAAAAAAAAAAAAAAAAGAAAAAAAAAAACAATAAAAACCCCCCCCCCAAAAAAGGAAAAAAAAAAAAAAAAAAAAACAAAAAAAAAAAAAAAACCCCCCCAAAAAAAAAAAAAAAAAGGGAAAAAAAAAAAAAAAAGAAACCCCAAAAAAAAAAGGGGTCGAGGGGAAGGAATGGTGCCAACCATTGGAGGTGGGGCATGAACGGCCCCCCTTCATGAAGTGAGTATGTCGCTCTACCGTCCCGGCCAAGTGTGCCTGTGTAATAGCGTTAGGTAACCACAACAAACACTAAACGAGACGCAGGTGAGGCTACGGAACTCGTATCATTATTTCTTCTAATTTGCACACTATATTGTGCTTT
>WNGS01165523.1:28596371-28615934 GCA_020271785.1 Procambarus virginalis | reverse complement strand
TGTGTGTGTGTGTGTGTGTGTGTGTGTGTGTGTGTGTGTGTGTGTGTGTGTGTGGGTCATATGTGACTACCTCATTTGTGCTTGCGGGGGTTGAGCTCTGGCTCTTTGGTCCGCCTCTCAACCGTCAATCAACAGGTGTACAGGTTCCTGAGCCTATTGGGTTCTATCATATCTAC
Source organism: Procambarus virginalis (assembly GCA_020271785.1). NCBI lineage: Eukaryota > Metazoa > Arthropoda > Malacostraca > Decapoda > Cambaridae > Procambarus > Procambarus virginalis. The sequence goes on along the minus strand of WNGS01165523.1, from coordinate 28,615,758 downwards.
ACTTGAAACTGTGTATGGAGTCAGCCTTCACCACATCACTCCCTAATGCATTCCATTTGTCAACTACTCTGACACTAAAAAAGTTCTTTCTAATATCTCTGTGGCTCATTTGGGCACTCAGTTTCCACCTGTGTCCCCTGTGCGTGTGCCCTTGTGTTAAATAGCCTGTCTTTATCTACCCTATCAATTCCCTTGAGACTGAAAATATGTTTACACACGATTTACAACTGATTTAGTTCGAACACTTCCGGAACAAGTGCTTCACTGACGAATTTTGTTCGAACCACAACGCTGTATATACTTCACCTACGAACTACAATTACAAATAATGGCCAACAGGACCTAAACACCTAACTAACCTAATCAAACCTATACCTGTATATGCACAATATGCTAAATATCACAATATTAATTATATTTGAGAAAAGTCCGGTTTTGAATGAACAGCATGTTAACATTTATGAATGCGTCTATGGGTCGACCGCTGGATGGAATGGGCTAGAGTCGAGGACGGGTTGATCTTCGACAATCATGTGTGCTTTGTTTACATTAATTAAACAGTTTATGAGCTCTGCAGCACTACGAGGTCGTTGATAACAATAATAACCTCGGGATGTGTGAAGCCTTGAAGTTCGTAATCTGTTGACCAGACCACACACTAGAAGGTGAAGGGACGACGACTCGTCCGGACATTCTCAAGTCGATTGAGAATTCGTAATCTGTTCAATATAAACAAAGCCTGCATAAGTTCGGAAAACTGTACAGGTTTCGTAAGTGGATGCATAATTGATGCATGCTGACCCTGAATTGATGAATTATCGAATTACAGTTGTTACCCATCTCGAATTTATAATAGTTGGTAGTGATTATTTGTGGATGTCTTATGGTATTATTCATATTGGCTTCTTATTTTAACGGTGAAAATGCTTTGCAACATTTTATCGAAATTGTTGCCAGTCGCCGTAGATATTTAAGGTTTGCGTTTTACGTTTTATATGCCGTTGCCTCTGGATATATATTGTACGTGTGTATAAAGGAGAGCCTTTGTTCCTAATTCCTTGAACGGTGTAAGGAGGCTGGTTGGTATTCACAACCGCTGCCACATCGAATGAATTGCTGGTAATAATGGAAGCATTACCGTCCATGATGCTGGATATCCGTAATGCTCTGTTGGGTGCCATTATCCGCCGGGGTATACTGCATCTTGCTGCCGAATCAGAGAGTCCTGCCGGGGTATGCTAGCTGCCTCTCGCTGCCATGCCCGAGAGAGACTGTCGGAGTATGCTGCCTCTCCCAGCCGTTCCCGAGGGGCATGTTGGGGTATGCTGCTTTTCGCTATTATGTCCGAGGGACCTGCAGGAGAAGCGTAGTGTGTGTGTTAACCAGTTAACGGTTTGGTTATAATTCAAGTAGATGGTGTACCTGGCGGTCCTGCTGTGTCTGTCTCCCCCTCCCATTCTTCCTCCCCCTCTCATTTTCCCCTTCTTCCTGTGTGTGTGTGTGTGTGTGTGTGTGTGTGTGTGTGTGTGTGTGTGTGTGTGTGTGTGTGTGTGTGTGTATTCACCTAGTTGTGTTTGCGGGGGTTCAGATCTGGCTCTTTGGGAACACCTCTCACCTGTCAATCACTCAACTGATTTTTTGTATCTTTTTACACACACACACACACACACACACACACACACACACACACACACACACACACACACACACACACACACACACACACACACACACACACACACACACACAGGGCCTGTGGCTGAGTGGATAACGCTTGGGACTCGTAATCCTAGGGTCCGGATTCAATCCCCGGCGATAGCGGAAAACAAATGGGCAGAGTTTCTTTCACCCTGAAACCCCCGTTATCCAGCAGTAAATGGGTACCTGGGAGTTACAGGAAGCAGCCCGAATATTAAATGGGTTGTTCGGTTGTGGTTGTAGTTTCCTCGGTAGCGGGAAGGAATGGCGTACCAAACACCTGTGGCTTTTTCCTCGCTTATTATAAAATTATAATATATCTACTGGGCCACGTAACAACTATGGTGAGTGTGTGTGAAGCGAGAGTTGATGCTGGTCTGGCATTTTTTTTATAATTTTGCCCCGAGGGACGAGTTATTGGGCAGCGCCACTCATCCTGTGAGTGGACACACCGCCATAGCAGCATGTACAACACTCCCCAATAGGAAGAAAACCCGCTGGGTTGTTCATCCTGTCACTCATCCTGTTCACCCTTTCTAGACTGGCGAGATTGCAGAGCTAGGAAATGTGCACTGAACCTTTACTGGTTACATATAATCGGTAAACATTTAAATTACTTGGACCACTTAAATTACTGGGACCACTTAAATTACTGGGACCATTTAAACTACTTGGACCACCTGAACTGCTTGAAAACCACTTAGTTTAGTTCATTATTATGCACCCCATACCCATCTTGTGGGTGGTAGTGGAAAGGGTTACAGAGGCACATAATGGGCTCAGGGACCACTTGAAAACTAAATTGTACTTTTTTGGAGTGGAGAAATGAGAGATGTCACAATAAGCGCACAGAAACACTGGAAGATCAAGCTCCAAACCAGAACAATACATTTATACCATGCGTTAGTGAGAGATAAGGTAGGAAATGTAAATAACTTAAATGATAATTAGGGATACCACGAGAACAAATAGTGATGACGGTATAAACATCAACGATTTCTATAGTGGGACCCCTAGAATTGTCCGTCTCATCGTGCCCGACCTTCTCCACACCGGTCTTCAATCTCGTGCCAAAAAAATGGATAACAAAAATTTAATTTAAAAAAGTGTGAGCTTTCAAAGAGGAACTTAAACCGTTGATGTTGGAGGTTCGGCATCATCCTCAGTGGTGGTGGGGCCCTCGGGCTACGAAGACATTCAGCCCTGCAGAGCAGGTAATCAACGGGAAGGCTGTATCTGAAGAGGTTGATGTACCTGAAACTCTCGTGAGTGTCCACGTATATCTATATAACAGGCAAGTGTGCTTTGGCTGTGTATATTTAGCGTAGTCTTTATCGCTATTTATTTACTGTGGTTTTCACTGCGATATATTTACCCTTGGTCTTTGTTGCGATATATTTCTTGCGGTCATTTACTCTCTGGGATGGAGGCAGGTAGCTGCTCCAAGGTATAATTCAGACAGAAAATACAGCCTATGTTAGTTATGAATCTGAGTTCTTTCCGTATGTGTTAATAATGACAAACGTGGCTCCTGAGAATTAGTTTAACACTGTTTTCCTGCGTGGCTGTCGGTGACATTCAGTGATTCCCAGTCAAGCCGTTCGCAGGTCTGGAGTGGTCATGCGACGTGCATGGAACACACACACGAGCCGCTTCCTGTAAATTAGCAGCAATTGCTCAGATCAATCACCATTTCCATGTCTTTGATCTTATTATTTCTTGTCTTTTCTTATTTTGTTTTTGCTCGTCGGTTTTTGTCGGTGTTTGGTTCGTATGTTTGGTAAGCGATACGTTTAAGGTATTCGTTGACGGAAAATACTTAATATTCGAGCCAATATATATATATATATATTATATATATATATATATATAATATATATATAATATATAATATATATATATATATATAATGAATGTATGGAGGGGATCTAAACATTCCCTCTAATGCGTTATGCGTGTTTCCTCCGAGGCTATGGGTCACCCTTCTTCCAGCCAGAGGTGGTACTCCCTTCCCTATATATATATAATATATATATAGATATATATATATATAGATATATTATATATATATATATATATATATATATATATATATATATATATATATATATATAGATATTAATGTGTATTATGTTAAGGAAAAGGTAAATGAAGACCAACAAAATAATATAGCATTATTGGCAAGTTCCATTGCAAATTTTCTATTGTGTCCCCCCCCCCTCGGAATTATGAATCCCTTTGAGCAATTGGACAGTGAAGGATAACTGCAATTTTCTCGATAAGCACCGCTGCTGCAGTGCAAGAAATGTCGTGCACCTGCAGGTACTGTGGGAATGTCATATGCTTGCTGGCATTGCGGAAATGTGCGTATGAAGGTAGTAATTTAATGTCACAAGGAAGTGATAGGAAATGCTTACATGAGAGGTGATAGAGAAATGTTCGCACGGAGGTGATAAGGAAATGTTCACGAGGATGTGCAAAGGAAATGTCCTGCATGAAGGTACTAAGGAAATACAAACATGGATGAACTAAGGGAATATCTGACTGGAGGTTTCACGGAGAATGGTAATGTGATCCACATGAGGTCATTGTAAATGGAGCGTATCCCACTACCTTCCAATATATCAATGGGCTACCTGAAGTTTTGATATCGGGATAAATGTTTTGGTAATAATAGCCCATTTCCGCCAGCTTGGAGAAGAGAGTAGGTTTTTGACTGTGGCGGGGAAAATGATTTGTTTGGGGTATTGGAATTGGTAGTGATTTGTCTGTGAAGGGGGAAGTAATGTGTTGTTATTGTGACAGTCCCCCCCCCTCCTGTGTCAGCCACCGGTGTAACGATTGGTGAAACAACTGACTGCTACCATTGTAACATTTGGCCTACTCCATTGTAACGATTACTAACAACCCATTGTTGTCATTGCAATTAATGCTATAATGGTTGTTATAATCTTGTAACCCTAAGGCTGTACAAATCGCATTGTATAACCCCCAAGAACTGGAAAGAGTCCGCCCTCGCAGTAGAAAATGCTCAAACCAGTTATCAGACGGAGAGGGAGAAATGACCAAGATGTTATAGATATCTGTAATTTAAGTAATTTGTATTGTAATTTGTAATTAAATTGTAATTTAAATCTGCGGGCATGCTGGCGATGAAGTTGTTGTTGTTATAGATTCAGCTCGGAACAAGTTCCAAGCAGCACGGGCTATGGTGAGCCCGTAGTGGACTTACCTGGCACAGGAGCGGGGCAAGTAGCACAGGCTATAGTGAGCCCGTAGTGGACTTACCCTGGCACAGGAGCAGTGCTGAATGTGGTGGTGATGAAGACAATGTGATGTTGAAATGGCCGTCACCTTCACCTGACCTGATACCTTGCGATTTTTTTTACTCTGGGGCTATGTGAAGGGACTGGTCAATGTCCACCCTCATGTTACAAGCCTAGAGAAACTCAAGCAGAGAATCTCTGCCACATTGGAGATTGTTCCCCAAGACCCAGCCGGGTGTGTGGCAGGGGCTGGATTACCCACGTGACGTGTCACAGGCCCATGTTGAGAACCTGTGAAATCGTTAATGAAATCCACATACTGTACCTTGAATTTCACTATCACTATAATCCCTCTCCGCCACACTAACCCCACTCCTCCGGCCAAATCCCCCCCCCCCCACCCCTTCTCCTCAGTGCGAACCACCCCTGTCCTCTGCCCTCATCCCCCCACCACCTCCTCCGCCCTCATCCCCCACCCCCTCCCCTCTGCCCGCATAACCCCTCCTCCTGTATCCCCCACCCCTCCTCCATCGGCATCCCCCCCACCGCTAACTCTCTGTCCTCATCCCTCAACCCCCTCCTAACCGGTGTGGGAAAAACCTGCTAGGATTGATATGAGAGGAGTACTACCAGGGACTTGTACTGAACTAAATTAAAAATTACTGTCTGCAAATTAATTCAACTAAAATCTCTAGCTAGGGTCGTAAATCCTAGCTCCTCTCTTCCTAATGACAGATTGTGGGCTGTAAGGGACAGGTGGGGTGAATGAATTAGTTGATAGGTTGATTGAAGATCCACAGTTCACCTGCCGACAGGTATCTCACATCAGCTTGTATTTTATACAAGGATAAGATTTAATAAATTCAGTTCAATGACTGAACACTGGCTCTGTTTAAATCAGAGATTTAAACATGTACATAGTCTAGCCTAGCACCATAACTGTTAACAGCCAATATATTCTTATACTATAAACAAAAATTTAAATTGTATAAGTATGATAAATGACCTTAAATGTAGTCTAAATACTGTTACTAAGTACTAAAAATTATATTCAATTAAATGAACTTATATGATTACTTAAAAATAACTAAGCAAGCAATTGTTAACTTAATTTATATATTCAAGAATATATACAGATGTATTTATATTTAATTTATATGATGAGGTACAGTCAGCCTGGTTGAATCTTTTCCCACACCATGGACACTCATGAGGTTTTGTTTACCTTGATTGAATCTTTTCTTACACCATGGCCACTCATGAGGTTTCGTGCTTAAAGATTCAACTGCTGCACTACAATATTAATAAACTTACTGAAATATGAGGCGTTGCGTTGCTTTATAACCGACAGACAGACTTATAGGATATTAAAGTCATACAAGCATACAATTGGCCAATTAATACACTCAATAACATCAATATACTTCTATGACTGCCGGAGTGCCTGTCTGACAGTGTGCCAGACTTGATAACTCTCTTGTCGCGAGTTTAGGCACGATATTTTATATCACAGCTTTGTTGTATGATGATCTAGTAGCATTGCTACGTGATTGTCCTTAATTAATAGCAGTTGCAGAAGGATGATAGTGGAGGTGGAGGCAGTGTCACTGTGTGCTCCACAATACACTCTTATATAGATATAAATGTTCTAGGAATTTTCCTTGTAGATATTGTCCAGGTACTCCCCCTGTTCTAGAGAGTGTTCACTGGTGATAAAGATAATTCGATAAGGTGCCCTGAGCTAAGTAATGTTCACTAAGGATCCGTCACTGTTGTTCACTCTGTTGTAAATAAACGCGTTCTGCCGTGGGGTGTGATGGGCGCTTCTCTCGCAGCCACCCCCCCTCCCCCCATGCTCCCTGAGCACGGTAGCCTTCTATGAATATTGATTGATTATTTTTACTGTCTAGACATATGATTGAGATAAGATGTGATTATAATATAATTAGATATAGGATTTAAAGATTATAAGTAGTACTTGCTAGCACTACTGATTCTTATTAAGGATTCGATTTATAATCCCTACCGGAAATCGAATCATGTTCCAAAAGTTTTTTAATTAAGAAATCCTTCTAGAAGCTTCTGGATCCTTGAGAGATCATGCACAAAGTCACGTAGGCATCTATTGGGTCCTATGGTGTACGTGATCATGGTGGCATTGTCATCTAGGATCAAGATGTATAATGAATCTATAATGATTTGGATATGATTTTGATATGATTTGATATGATTTTGATATGATAAAGAAATGAAATAGAAATTATACATTTCTTAGACAATAATATAGATATGGTGGGTAAAATTTCCCACAACCGGATTTCCCCCCCCCCATACAAAAAAAATAGAGGGTAAATGTGTTCCCGGATACAACTCGGTCCCAATCACGGTACATTTTATTTATATTCTTTCTATATTTCAGTGTTACATTGTATACATTAAATGGCCCACAAAAAAATTCACCCCAGGTGTGAACACTTACTTGTTTTTGCTTGCGTCCATGTCTTAACATCAAAATCTTGTCAAATGTGCAACATAGTAGCTAATTAATATATACAGTTTACAGCGAGTGTCAGTGTAACCATATACCAGTCTTGACTTCGAGTCTATTCTCCCTCAGTGTAACGTAAGTATATATTCATTGTCCTGAGCTCTGACGGTACTAAAGTTAACAATTACATTGAAGCACGGCACGTCTCTATGACAGTTCCACTTGACACTGCTCCACTCAACAGTTTCTCGCAGAAAATATGATCTAATATTGTTTAAAACTGGAACCTCAACAGTTTCCACTTGTCTCGTAGAGACACTGAGCATCGAGACATTTAGAGCACTGCTGCATCGCTGTTTTGTAGATTATTCTCACTATTTTATATATATATTGTTTGACCTCTGTTCTTCCTCTTCCTTGAGGTTTAGTTTGGTCGGTATTTTGGTTCAGTTCCGGCCCCTCAGTTCTTAACCATTTTTGGATATTGCTTGACTTTTTCTTAATACTTTTTCTACTCTTTTTCAGGTGAGAATTCCAGATCGGGACATCATCCTCAGAGGAAGTTCTCAGGTATGATGTACACACAGTTTTCAAAGCTTTTTTTGTGGAATTTGAGTGAATAAGGTAATTGCCAAGTTCCAGTTACCTCGTACCGTTGGGTCCGAAGGGTCTAATGACAGAACATTTAATAATGTAGTGTGAGATATCATAAGCCAGTTCTTGCTCACCTGGAGTGCCCATGATTGGGAGACTAGTTACTCGTCGCCGCCTGCCACAGGTAATGGTATCCCAACCTTATCCTGGCGACCACAATATCGCACTGTTTTTATACGTTTTGTACCGCGCCGCCCATATCAAATTATAAAATTTTATACTGGCATCCATGGGCCAACGAGTGTGATTTTTCTATGAGAACTGAATGTTTGGAGCAATGAAGTCTTAATAGAGATGGAGGATACTCAGGTCTGACTCAGTTTCATAATTTTTGCCTGATAATTTGGCTGCTATTTGTCATCATGATGAATTACATTAGTGAGATGGTATTCATTCAAGAGGAGTGTTCTGTTCAGCAAACATATTATTTACAATTGCTATTATGAAGTTCTTACTGTCGATCTTGTAGAGGAAGTTTTCAAGTGTTTGAAAAGCAAACTTTGAATCACAAAAAATTACTCCTCTTCCTGTGTACTGATAGTTAATTGTAGTACATCTAGTCCTCTGTGTGTGGGGAGTTCAGCCAGTTGTTTAACCTGAAACTGATAGTGTGTGTTTGTAATTATTTCTATAAAACCTTCAGGCTACTGTAGTAGGTTTTGTTGATTGGACTGAGCCATCATTGTAGACGTCCGCCTCGTGAGACCTTACGTTTTTGATAGAGAAGGTAACTGTTTCATGATGACTACCTTTAGCAGAGCAAGATTTTCAATTGTCTTTCTTGGTGATGGGCGTGTTTGATATTTGGATGGGGGGGGGGGAGATAAGGAGTTTATCGCCGCTGCTGCCATCATCACTCCGGGTGTACTGATGGGCCTCTGGAAGTGCATTTTGATCTTGTAGCTCATGATATATACGGGTAAGTACCTGAGTGGGGGGCAAGGAGCCAGAGTAATTCAGCTACTACCGTCATAACGGCAGCAATGGTTAGGTTCGTGCATTTTAGTGCACAGGTTTTTGTCCATTATGGCAACTCAGAAGGACGGGCTACTTTTCGGAATGGTAGTTTCTCTCCATTCCTAACATTTGGTAGGACATTTATGTCGGTTGACTCTACCAGCTTTGCTCTCCACATCTCCAGGCATCATTGCTTCCCAGCAATTTTTTTTTCATGTGTGCATATTATATGATGGAGTGACGCAGTGTAGTGTATACACATTGTATTGCATGGGAAGTTTATTTGCCGTTGAAATTCAGTTTAATGCAAATTGTTTAGTATGATTACTATTATGAAAGGTGTAGTACTGTCGGTCTACACGCACACAGGTATGCGAGAGATATTGCCGGTCTGTAGTACCGAAGAAGTAATTGAATATCTTTCTTCCAGTCGATCCAAATCAGTAGCGTCTTTAGGAAACCTTTATTAAATAATTTTCATTGTCTGAGGCCAGTTGCTGACCTTCCCATAGCAGTTGACTAATTCCCAGATACAGTACCTCTTTTTTTTGCTGCTAGATGAATAGCTGCATCTGAAGTAAGGAAACGTGCCCAGCCGTTTCTGCCCTGCCCGGGGATTGAACCCGGGTCCCTTCGGTTGGTAACCAAGAATGTAGAATACAGGACCCACCCACTTGTCTACAAGACGATTTTATTCCCTTTCAGTGTTTTTAATATTTGTTTTGTGTTCGTCATTTCTCCTTTCCCAGCTTATTCTTCCACAACGATGCGGGGAAAGTCACTGGCATTGGAACCCAGTTATTAAAAAAAAACACTACTGATTCACTGGAGAATTACAACTCGTGCATGATATGAGTGGTGAGCTTGTGGGAGGAGGTGGTGGTGCTGCTGGCCCCAGGTCGACGCTTTGGGAAGTCATCGTTGTCCGGTTCGTATCCTGTGTGTCAGCGCCTCACTCACTCTCTTCACTTGGGCATACATCATATAACACGACGTGCCTTCCGGCTTAACGTTTGGTGGTGTTGGGGGTTTTCTCGCTGCTGGTTTGGTGTCGATAATATTCTCAAACCCTCCCACGCAGCACCTCGAAATCATTTCAAGTAATTTACAGCAATCACTTACTATCGTCCACCCTATTCTATTTGAGAGAGAGAGAGAACGAACGAACGAGAGAGAGAGAGAGAGAGAGAGAGAGATATAGAGGGGAATTTGAATATTCCACAATAGTTTTTCGTAATCGGGTAATATTACCTGCCATATATACCTATCATCATATATATACCTATGTCATATATATATACCTATCATATAGACGATCATTGGTGCGGTGGTCACGGTACTGTGTACGTTTAGGGGTGATCCTGGACGGCATGGGTTCGAATCCTGGTCGGGTCAAAGAGTCCTTAGTGATACCTATCATATAATAATTAATGTTTTATTTTGTCAGCAGTTAAGGAATAAAAATATTTTGAATTAAAAGTACATTTACAAATGAAAAGAAAAGCAAATCTTGGTTCAGCTTCATATTCTCTGCAGGTCTTTTAGTGATAATCGCTTCCTTAATTATTTATTATATTTTCACTCCACCTCCTAACCTGCGCCTCGGTTTTCATTATTTCTTTGTTTTCGTGTCTCTTGTGCTCGTTTTCCTTGTTTTACTTGCTACTTGTTATTACCACCGACCTCTTATAATAATTGTTTTGGCATGTTACTCTAGTGACACACGTGGCAAGTGTGTTAATCTTGTACTGAATGCCACGGGGTGAGTGAGGGCCCCGTACACCGCCTCCACAAGGGCCAGGCTGGGGAGGACCGTGTACACCACCACACACAAGGGCCAGTAGAGAAACTGACAATATTGATGCCATTGTGTAAAAATTCTGGTGCTTTAGTGAAATTAACAGCACCGTAATATTGACGCCTTCTCCGACCAATACTACGGGCTCACCATAGCCCGTGCTACTTGCAACTTCTTGTTCCAGGTAGCGAATCTTTAACAACAACAACAATCCGACCAATAAGAACTAGTCTCGAGGGGACAGAATGGTTGCCTAGGTTCTTGCGTAAGTAAGAACCACATAAAAGTTGACGCTTCATATCTCGCGAAAGCGAGACATGAAGTCAGCAACCAGTGCTTCCAAACTCTGGAGGTATTTATACAGGGAGAAGCCACGCGGGGAACAACAGGAATTTAATATTGGTTCATTTGTCCTCGGTCTATCGTCAGTATGTTGCATTCCTTCAGCCTCACCTGGACTTTCACGGGCATTATTTTGTGCAATTATTTCCTGAAACGGCTATAAGTACTCGCCTAATTGTGCTTGCAAGGGTTGAGCTTCGGCTGTTCGGTCCTCTCAACTGACTGAGATGTTTCGGCGTGACGGCAGCAGAACCCATCATGCTGGTCCGGCATTAAAGTAATTGATAACCATTGACCTCAATGCTCATATGGTCGTAGCTCTTGAGACGGGGCTCAGCAGTTGACTAGTTATGAGCGGATTTGGCATTCTGAAATGATGACTGGTCGAGTGCCTTACTGTTAATAGACCAGGTAAAGGAAAGGAAAGTATTCTTCCCTCCTTGCACTACCAACTGACTACCAAGTGTCCATATTGGGGTGACTGCGTGCTCTGACCACTTGGGGGCTAGCTGGGTGTGGCTTGTAAAGGAGCCATTCTGGCAAAATGATGCGAGACAGACTAAGTGCTTCATAATCTAGTAATAAAATTCAAAATTTAGCTCTTCCTCTTTGAGAGTCGAGCGGAGACCATCTTAGTTATTATACCGAAATAACTCTTAATCATTTTATCCATACACCTGTCTCTCCTAGACCCACCTGCATCCTGCCATACAAGTGCGGCCATTCGCGACTGTTCACCTCAAAATTAGGCTACTGGAAGCAGCGATATCCTGTTATTGATATATAGCCTGGCGACACACAACGGCCAGTTATCCTGTCTGCACAAGAAGTGGAGTGGCAGTAAGCATGATACCCCATAACACAATTGTAATACTTTTAATTGCTTTTATAAGTGTACAAGGAAATGTGCCTTGGAGAAAGGAATGGCGAAGCAAGGCTCTAGGTTGCCATTTCTCAACTGAAGTTAAGATTGACAACCGAAGCTTAAGTCGTTGCGAGTTAACAGGCAATAAAATAGGAGAGGGCAGACAATTCATCGCCGAGCCAACATTCGGAGGTACGTGTTGAAATTATGATAAGTGTCATGGGATCAGGGTAGGTATTAGCGAGACGAAGGTACAGTAGTTTGTGCACGGGTCAGTGATGGTTCGCCAGGGGAGGTTGGCACGAGTGATCAGTTCACTAGGGGAGGTTGCCACGTGTGATCAGCTCACCAGGGGAGGTTGCCACGAGTGATCAGCTCACCAGGGGAGGTTGCCACGAGTGATCAGCTCACCAGGGGAGGTTGCCACGAGTGATCAGCTCACCAGGGGAGGTTGCCACGTGTGATCAGCTCACCAGGGAGGTTGCCACGTGTGATCAGCTCACCAGGGAGGTTGCCACGTGTGATCAGCTCACCAGGGGAGGTTGCCACGTGTGATCAGCTCACCAGGGGAGGTGCCACATGGGATCAGCTCACCAGGGGAGGTTGCCACGAGTGAAAAGCTCACCGGGGAGGTTGCCACGAGTGATCAGCTCACCAGGGGAGGTTGCCACGAGTGATCAGCTCACCAGGGGAGGTTGCCACGAGTGATCAGCTCACCGGGGAGGTTGCCACGAGTGAAAAGCTCACCGGGGGAGGTTGCCACGAGTGATCAGCTCACCAGGGAGGTTGCCACGAGTGATCAGCTCACCAGGGAGGTTGCCACGAGTGATCAGCTCACCAGGGGAGGTTGCCACGAGTGAAAAGCTCACCAGGGAAGGCTACCATGCGTGAACATGTGAACATTTCACTAATGCTTACATGCACTTCTCACTTTTTATATTTCGTGCGTGCTTTATTGCATGCAAGCTCTGCACGGCGACCCTACAATTTTCCTTGGGCTTAAAATGAATACTTTGTAGGACATTTTTTAAGACTTCTTGCAACATTACACAATTTAATTCTCTCTTAACACTGTACGTATTCCCTCATGGGTTTGGTATTTACCTGCTAGCGGAATAAATTACAGTATTCGATGTGTGTGTACATAATGTTAATTACTGTATTATTATTAATTGTATTATATCGTATTAAGACACAATATCATGTATTAACATGTTCTTTGTGCATGGGACCTCCTCGTAGGAAGCGAAGAGGCTGTTTTAGTACCTTCAGGTCAGAGCGTAAATTGTTAGGATTAGGTTAGGTTAGGTTAGGTTAGGTTAGGTCTAATTTCTGAAATTTTCTGTAATGCCTGTATCCGGTCCGCCACTTTTTGGTGCGTTCATTTTGAAAACGGATGTAATGTTACAGTGTTGTCTGTCGCCTGTCCGTCCGCGAACAATATCGTGGCCGTAATATTGTGGCCTTTTTGTACAGTAGACGTTTTTCTTCGTATACTTTGTGTAACTACATTGTTATGGCTTTTCATATTACGCAGGAATCCTCATAGTGCTGTGGTGAGTTTAATGGTGTTGCTGAGGCTGGGGTGAAAAAAGGCGTTGGGGGTCTTCCTAGATGATGCCACTTGGGGCAATTCTTGGACGTGGTAAGTTACACATTACGTGTCTTCTGCCTCCAGCTTTCACGGCCTTCTTCCCAAGCAACTGGCAGAAGACGGTCACTATCAAGCAGGAAGTCAGCAGGTGGTGAGCCGTTCACTTTTGGAAAACAAAAGAAATAAGTGGGAGGGCGGTAGGAGGTCGGTGCCTGCGTGAAGGTGGCGTTGTCGTCCATGGCAACAGGTGAGGTAGGAGGGGGTGTCGGGTAATTAACTCCGTGATAATTGCTCCTTCGGGGTAATGAACGAACCTTAATTCGCCAGCAATTTGCCTCTTCATAAATACGCAAGATAGCCATTCGAGTCACATATTGAGTAAATAACGTTCTGTGTTATCTTACGACTGTGGAATTGTTGGAGATGGGCACCGTAGTGACGGTGTGTGTATAGTGACTGGAACTACACGGAACGTAATGACTGCTCGCGCACAACCCGCTTTCATCCCTTTTAAATAAATTACGAACATCATGTAGGCAAGACTGAGGCTACTCTGAAAAAGAGAAGAGGTTGGAGAAGTTGTATAATCTCGACAGGAAGATGGAGCGGTAATATTAAACTTAAGCAACCTTCATTGTGGGAACAGATGCTTCGATGACGCTTTTTTTTGGTTGTTGTTCCTGCAGAACTCATTATTTCCTACTCAGAGCTAGTTTTTCCAGCGTGCAAGTGCGCTGGGGCTAGCTTGCTGGGTAATCGCTGCTTGAAGCCTTACGTATGACGTGGCAAGATAATAGCGAGCCAAGGTGATAGTTACTTGCAAGATGCATAATTTGAAGCGGTGAATGCAAAACTGGTGTGGAGTCATCAAGCATTTACGCAGCTATTTGCGGAACCTGTACATCTTCCCTCAATCGTGACGGCTTTGTTTACATTTATTAAAACAGCTTCAAACCGTCGCAAGCCAAGGTTATTATTGTTATAAAGAATCTCTGTTGTGCTTCGGAGCTCATCAATGTTATATTTGTAAACGAAGCTGCCATAATTGAGGAAAGGTTTTCAGGTTTCGTAAGTGGACGCGTCAGCGCCTGACGTCTCCTGGCTCAGGTGGGAGGACTAAATGAAGAGGTAAAGCGAGGGAGAAGGTTGGTGAAGGGGACGGGCGAGGGAGAAGGTTGGTGAAGGGGACGGGCGAGGGAGAAGATTGGTGAAGGGGACGGGCGAGGGAGAAGATTGGTGAAGGGGACGGGCGAGGGAGAAGGTTGGTGAAGGGGCGGTGGTATGGTGAGGACATTATAGTCGAGAGTAATGTTATGCTGCTATGATGAGTGAATTGTAAGAATTATCTGAAAAATACTGTATTTTCTGCTTATAAGATACATCTTATTTACAAGAATACGTTGAGGATTCCATTATTTTAGTATGTTGTATCATCTAATGAAAGTAGTTTTGTTGGGGAAACGTATGATTTTGTGTTTGTAAATACAACATATATTAGTTTGGTGGTGGACCAAAATCATGCCTCCTAACCCGCCGGCAAATGCGGTATACCTGATTTACCAGAGGGCCACTAAGACTAGTGACCTCGACGAGGGCAGGAAGCCGGCGGCTTGTCGAAGGTTTCCCCCCATTAATATATATTGGTATATAACTCAACTTTTAATTTATTGATATGACTTAAGAACACTAAAGGAAATATGTCAAGACACCTTGAACAGAGGAGCAATTGACAATGCTTACTACACTGTTGTTTACTAGCGGACTCCTGGAAGAGAAGTTACTTGAACCAAAATAATAAGAGTACAGATATTTCCTGCAAAAAGTAGACATAAAATCCGGTGTGTAGTATCTGAGACGGTAATGATCTGAGGTCTAATGTGAGTGTAACAGTAACTCAGAATAGTATTTTAAACCGAGGCAACAGTCTTATAAGGGTTTATGGTGCTAAATAAAGTTACTCTTCACAAATATAATGATTCGTGTTATCTTACAAGATTACAGCGATGAGAAATGGTGACATGGAGGAGATGCACTCGTGTCTTGGTTTGCCCACAGCTCCTTGGCACCCTCTTAGTGTTTAGACATTCCAATTGTGTTCATTTAATATCTCGCTTATTTTCTTAACGAAATTTAAAATGTTTATTAAAATGTCAAATTTAAATAAACAATAGACACATTATAATCTTTAAGGACATAGTGTCGTTTAGATTTGTGTGAACATTTGTTGCGTGTGTTTAAAATGTTGAATCATTTCGCTCTATATATGACAATCCTTGGAGTGAAGTCAGTATTACGGGCTATTCATGCCCGTGCCACCTCTTGGGTGACTTAATCTTTATCAATTAATCGAAGGCAGTAACACGGGAGACATCTCCCGTCACGCAGGGTGCAGTCGCGTCTCCACAGATCTCCAGTATCAGCTAATGATACTGGTAATGGCTCAAAAGGGCCACCAATTTCGGGCTATTCATGCCCGTGCCACCTTTTGGGTGGCTTAATCTTCAATCAATCAATCGAAGGAAGTAGTATAGTGTGTCCAGATGAGAGAATGAGGTTCGATCCGAGTCTCAGTTAATGCTGATAATTTTATCCGCTCTTGTGAGCTTCCTCAAAAGATTGTCACTTGCTTAGCTAAAGGAACTATAGGGTTCAGTTCCTGAACCGATTATGTGCCTCTGTAACCCATTCCACCACCACCGTCCTCTTCCTGGGGATGTTAAAAGATTTTAATGTGTAAATGATTATTGTCATTTTGTTTAATCGTATGCACAGGATGTTCTTTACTGGATGGGTTTGTCTAAAAAATAAAGCTTGATAGAAGAATTTTCCCAGGATATAGCAGGTGGGAATTGCTACATCCAGGGGGTATGGGGTGCATAATAAACAATCAATCATGTGTGGTACGGGAGCTACTGAGAAAACTCGACTAACACTAGTTAGGCAACCTCCAGCCACACGTATAATCATGTATAATACGATGCCAATAAATCTTACTTCAGTACTAAAATACGGTAATCAAATACAGTACAATAAATTGTAGAAAGCACTAAATAATCACTGGCAGTAATTTAATCCTTACAAAACTTAAAAATATTGTTCCGCTTCTCTAGTTGTTAATTGTTTAAAATTGGGTTCAGTTCCTACGCCTATTATTCTTGCGTAGGAACTTCTTGCGTAGATGTGACTTCTTGACACATCAAGAAGTCAACACCAGCAATCAACAGCCAATTAATGCACAACTATATTCTACCCACTTCAAGACTCCGCACCAATATAGAAGCATCAAGAAATATGGGCCAATAGGCCCTCTGCAGTTACTTCCATTCTTCCCTTTACTTTATCCAATATATATATATATATATATATATATATATATATATATATATATATATATATATATATATATATATATATATATATATATTATATATATATATATATTATATATATTATATATATTATATATATATATATATATATATATTATATATATATTATATATATTATATATATATATATATATATATATATATATATATATATATATATATATATATATATATATATATATATATATATATATATATATATATATATATATATATATATATATATATATATAATATATATATATATATATATAATATATATATATATATATATATATATATATATATATATATATATATATATATATATATATATATATATATATATATATATATATATATATATAATATAGAAATCGTGTACTGAAGAGGCATGATTGGAAATTGAAGATACAATACAGGCACATATAATTCCGGAACAACTAATCAGGTTTAATAGTTTTTATTACATGAAATTGGTTAGGAGTATTTTGTAAAACGCAAAGACGCTTTCAAAGTAAAATGTTATGGAATAAGGGAAGGGGAAGAGTCATTGCATCTCATGATTAAGTAGCTGGAAAGGCTACATGTATTATTTGAAGTTAGCCTTTACAAGCTCATCAAGGTGAACATACATAGGGGAGTGTTCCAAGAAACAGAGGCCATCATGTGATCCAACCAATTAGTTATAGTCGGGAGAAACCAATGACATTGAAATTTTGCTTAATATCTGATCCAAATAGAAGATTTACATTATAAAAGGAATGTGTTTAGTCATGGCTAAAACATGTACCAAGACTATTTCTAGGGTATTTCTTTACAAAAAATTATTGGTAACTTTTTCTCCAGGTAATGCTTGTCAGGTTGTATTGGTTACAAAAACACAAAATAGTAGGCGTGTGGGGGCAATTAACTAGTTATACCTTTTCGTTCACGGCTTACCCAGGTGGTCCACCCCGTCATTACGTCTTCGCTAATCTAAAGCTCCGAAGCGAGGTTCGGGAACGCAATTTTCCTTTAAATTAAGCTGCCAATGATCATGGCGCCTCAATAGCGGTCGTTGTCCTCTTCCTGGGGATGTTAAAAGATATTAATGTGTAAATGATTATTGTCATTTTGTTTAATCGTATGCACAGGACGTTCTTTACTGGATGGTTGTGTCTAAAAATAAAGCTTGATAGAAGAATTTTCCCAGGATATAGCAGGTGGGAATTGCTACATCCAGATGGTCTTCTCTTTCATGGTTGCCTTAGCCTTTTCCACCATCGGGGAATATTGACGAGGAGTATTGTATTTACTCAGTTATGTCATTGATGTATACCAGGTACAATATGGGTTCTTGTTTCTATTATTATTATTACCTCTCCTGAAATGGTTCCTGTGTGTGTGTGTGTGTGGGTGTATTTGCTATTTTCTGCAGAATCGAGCTATTTTTAGCTCTTGGACCCCGCCTTTCTAACCAATCTATTTTTCTTCTATATAACTGTTGGACGAATGTCAGTTTATACGTCATTTATCTCGTTTTTACATAAATGCCACAATAATTATTCATGAATCTAGGATAGGGCGAATATCCATCTAGTGAGATGCGAAAGTGTATAACATGACTGAGAGCGCGACGAGCCCGTTAGATGTGAGGTACTCAGTAGCTTGCCTCCGGCCACCGTGGGGAGGCATTTCTCGTAAAACTCGCCTCCAGGCATGTTGTAACCTTCATTCGAATTGCTGTTCATCGTGTGGCCTTCATTCTCTGAAATCAATCTCAGAAAACAGTGAGGGCAGTTATTGTCAATACTGTAACTGCCCCTCACAGCAGTATTAACTGTCACAACCGTATAACTGCCCTCGCTGTAACAGTATTGACAGTAACACAGTGAATACTGTGTGGGTGTTATAGTCATGACTTCTTAGGTCCGCAAATTCTTAGGTCCCCTAGTTCTTAGTCCAATCACTTGAGCTGGACGGTAGAGCGACGGTCTCGCGTCATGCAGGTCGGCGTTCAATCCCCGACCGTCCAAGTGGTTGGAGCACCATTCCTTCCCATCGTCCCATCCCAAATCCTTATCCTGACCGCTTCCCAGTGCTATATAGTCGTAATGATTTGGTGCTTTCCCCTGATGGTTCTCTTCCCCTAGTTCTTAGGTCCGCTAGTTCTTGGGCCTTCCAGTTCTTGGGTCCGCCAGTTCTTGTTCTTGATCACAGTTCTTGTTCTGGTTAAATGTTAGGCATGTTAGATTTAAAGCGTGTGGAGCAATCACGTACAATTAACATACGTTATTTGTACACGTTACTGTACTATGGACGTTGCCATTGGGTAAAATTCTATGCATCCGCCGTACTACTGAATGCTGTAAGTG
>WNGS01165523.1:28585801-28595371 GCA_020271785.1 Procambarus virginalis | reverse complement strand
CCCATCAATGTAAAACAAATGTATAACACTGAAACTATGAGATGTATATCATTAGAAGCTAATAACAGTCATCTTCAAATCTCATCCAACTGAATCCTATGCCTTTACTGATGGCTCTATGCAATTAGGTATTGGTAGAACAGGTTGTGCATGTGCAGTGTATAAAGGGAATGAAATGATCATGTCTAGTACACAGAGACTGAACGACTGGGCAAGCACGACACAGACTGAGCTATTGGGTATTTATCTAGCCACTGAGTACCTTAAGCTCAATGGTGGTGGAGTGATATTCTGTGACTCTAAAAGTGCTCTGCAGTCTTTAAATAACCCATCACAATGTATGTCGGAAGTAGCTTTTAATTTAAATGGAATGTAATTTTTGCCAATGATAATAACTAGTGTATAAAATTTGTGTGGATCCCATCCCATGTTGGAGTTGGAAAACATGACTTTGTACATCGATTGGCCAACGAGGCTTGCAGGAGAGAAAACACTGATTATGACTTTGACTATCTATTGCAATTATTAGAAACATACAAATTAAAGAAATTAATTCAGATTTAGAAGAACTAAGAAATGCCCAGAGACCTGAAAGCTGCAGTATTAAAAGCTATGATAACTTTTGTAATAATAGGTATTTGTATGGTCAGCACAGTAACCGGACCAGGCAATGTGATGTAGTCATTGCGCGAATTCGCCTTGGCTATAGACACATCTGGCAGGTTAGTGAGGCTGAGCCACTACCAGAATACTCACATTGTAAACTCTATGATAAATCTTTAATGCATTCACTAGAACACTATATTGTTGAATGTGAAACCGTAAAGATTTTAGACCTCCTGGCCTGTTGTACCACCAACTGTGTAACTATTTCATTGAATCTGGTGTACTGAACGACATCCTAACAATTTATCCAAAATTGCTTGTCCATATTAAAGAATGAATAACAATTTTATTTATATTGATTTTAAGCTGCATCTCTTATGAACCCATCCCTGCCCTTGTGTGGCAGTGCACAATAGAAAGTTGCTTTTACATATTCGTACATTAAAACATTGATTGTACCATGATATATATGTGCTTCAGCCTACAGTTTAGACCTATTGTCTTATATATGACCCTCTGTCCTGCGTGACAGTGAATACCAGCATTATCCTCACTTTAATAAGACAATTGAAATCTCAGATTAGGCAAAATTGTAATTAAATTATGTCATTAAAGATATTAATAATAAATAAATTCAATCTAGTATGCACCGGATGAAATTAATTAATTTTCCGTCATTTAAGATATGAAGATAGCCCACACCCACACCCCCACTCACACACAAAAGTTCTTACATTCTTGTACAGCCACTAGCACGCGTAGCGTTTCGAGCAAGACCCGAATGGAATTCCACGAATGGAATAGTTGCAAAATAGGCAGATGAATTCTTAATTTGCTAATGAACAGAATCCAAACAATAAGTCAAGAGTAAAATAATTATACTGTAATACTAATTCATTGTGTTGGGGACAGGCAACCAGTGTGATATATATATATATATATATATATATATATATATATATATATATATATATTTATATATATATATATATATATGCTTATTTACTCTTCCCAGGGTGCACCCGTAATAGTCTAACTCCTGGGTACCTATTTACTGCTAAATAAACAGGCCCATTAGATGATAGGAAACGAGCCCAGCCATTTGTCCCGCAAGGGATTCGACCCCGGAATTCCCGATTTTGGATCGAAAACGACCTAGACTGTACTGCTGTCATCCATCGTGAAAGGTTCGGTACCCCAGGTTAGTGGTACTTGCTCCAGTTCCCTTCCTCAGTCTCTACCTGCCAAAGACGCAAACTATAGCTACCCATCAACTGCAGATGACATTAAAAACATAATAACAGCAAAAACCACAGAGGACACAGTAAACCCAATAGGCTACAAAAAAATGATTCTAAATAATGGTGAAGTAGTACTTAGTAAATAATGGTGAAGTACCCTCAAAACACTTTTTTACAAGAAAAACAAACATTTCCAAAGGCTATTCTATCAACAGGCTATGTTCCTACTTCAGACTGCGGCAACTAACAGTCTAGTTTATCAGGCCGCCAACCAGGAGACCTGGTCGGAGACCGAACCGCGGGGACATTGATTCCCGGAACCATTTCGAAAGTTAAAGCTAATTCACTTCATGTTCAGAATAAACCTTCAGTGTTCTTATCTAGGTGTAAGCAGGTGGCGAAAAGCACTTTCCAGTAATAGCAGTGAGCGTCATTCATCTTGGTAGTTAACTTGAGGTATCGTGGGTGATTGTGTACTTGAGTTCCACATTTTAAGCAAGGTTACGGGCTGGAAACTCTCGAGGGAGAGACTTAAAGAAGTTGAACATAGCTAAGTACACGAGATAGGTGGCGATTTGCAGGACGTTACGTTTAATGATAAGTTTGATGATTCTCCTGTTTCTTTATCAGGTGGACACACGCTGAGGGTCGACAATCTCTACCAAAGAGTTACTCGAGGGAGGATGGAGAAGCGGAACTTTGCAGCAACATATCAAGTTTCCAAGACGTAATTGTGCGATATTACTTCCGACAAGAAGATCCCTGCGAAGCTTTAGCCAAACCATGAGACATCAGAATTGTGTCTAGACAAAACTCAAATCTTGATATGTAAATATTATACTTTATTTAGAAAAAAACGTGTTACTACTTTTCCATCGTTGAATAAAGTGCAGATTATGAGATTTTGTAATGAACACAATATTAGTAATATAAATGATGACCGCCCATGTGGCAATAACCCGCGGACAGTCTCAACCATCCTTAAGCAGTTCTTTGTGCTGGAATCAGAGCAATCAGACGAACATTTGTAAAAGTCAAGGATCGTGGCTTAAGACAGCACAACTTTACAAATGTGCTCGCGCAACAGTATATACACAGACCTTTCCCAACCACCCTGAAACTATCTACAAACATGTGCCAAGGATAATTCATCATTGTTGTTGTTGTTAAAGATTCGCTACTTGGAACAAAAAGTTCCAAGTAGCACGGGCTATGAATTCATCATGGCGCACCAACTCTATCTTACTCTGGCGATAGACTTCTTCATCCTCGTCACTAGTCCACAACTGTCATCCAGTCGTCTAGGTCACTAAGGCCAAGCTACAGCTAATATATACAAAATATGTGAACGTTCTGTAATGTGACGCTGAAGCTGTGAGAGAAGGGAGGTGCACGCGTTTACACACACACTAATAACATACACCCACACGTTACTACTTTCACTGACATGTGCAATTCACATCTGAGAGTCTGGGAAGGTGTGTTGATGGGCAGGGGGAATAGTGCAAGGGAAGCGGGAGGTTCGTGGGTGAAGGATAGACTTTGGAGGTTGAGGAATGTGCTTTAAGAGAGACAGGTGTGTGGAGTGAGGGACAGCACTCTGAGGAGTCTGAGGAAGCAGTGTATGTGGGAAGAGGAGGGAGAGAGAGAAACCATATGGAAGTGAATGAAGGAAACGAAAAACTGATGGAACACACAAAAACACAATAAAGTAACTGAAAATAAGATTCCCAACACAATCTGAAAATAAAAAGTGGTGACGTTTCATTACATCCCGGATCATCATCAAGTCGTGTAAAGAACGAATGCACATATTCTAGACAAAATACAAAGGATGACAAGGTTTATACTAGGTAACAGCATTCTATTGTAGAAGGACAATGAATTGCCTTTGATACCCATCAACTGCAATCTCTTCTCGGCGGAATGCTTCTTGAGGTTATCTTGAGATGATTTCGGGGCTTTAGTGTCCCCGCGGCCCGGTCCTCGACCAGGCCTCCACCCCCAGGAAGCAGCCCGTGACAGCTGACTAACACCCAGGTACCTATTTTACTGCTAGGTAACAGAGGCATAGGGTGAAAGAAACTCTGCCCATTGTTTCTCGCCGGCGCCTGGGATCGAACCAAGGATCACAAGTCCAGCGTGCTGTCCGCTCAGCCGACTGGCTCCCTGATGCTACATAAGGCTGGGATCCTTCCCTAATCCTATCAATGATTACCCAATAACTGGCAAGTAATTCCTCTTTCCTAAGTTCTCCAATATCATTCTCCCTGAATTGAGGTTCATAATGGGTTTATTCCCATTACCTCTGAAGATAGTGTCCAAACTATCAACACTATCACCCCATCCCAACTCCACATAAACCACCATCGTCATGTTCCTGTCCTTGTTGCAAAATGCCCGGTCCATGTCTTCACCACATACGATATTGTACCTTAATCATCAGCATTTTTCGAATACCCTTGCACATATTTATCTTATCCTAGTCCTCGATAGCTTCATTGTATAAATATTTGTCTTCGAGGGCAGTGACAGGGTTAACACATATTATGCTACATATTTGATCACTTTTCCTTGTCTTAATCCTAGTTGCTGAGGATATTTCACTTTTCGTTTAGATTGATAGTTGCCGCCGGAGGCGTCTAGTTTATTGTGCACCCCATACTCATCCTGCGAGCGGTTGCGCAAAAAGGATTACTGGGGTACACAGAAGGTATTTATCAGACTTCATTAAAAAGGATTACATTAACAAATACATCTATCATGTACACATTATAATGCCAGCTAGTTATAGAGATTGTTCCATTTCAATAGCTGTATATTTACAATTATTCATTATACATTAATGTGAGGTATTTTCGCTTATTTATAATTGTTTTAGCTATGGAGGTATTCTAGGTTCATAGTAAAGCTGGAATTTGTTATTGTTAGTCTTCACGCAACACTTCTTTAATCTCGTCTGTCAATTATCTACTGAACGCGAAAAATGGATACAGTGTAAGGATTAAAGGTATTTTATCCTTAGTAATAAGATGTTTTTGCCATTTCATGCAGTGCGATATTAGATTTATCTCTAAATGATTTAATTTTATAGTTTTAAGATGTAATACTCGAGTATGTATGTGTGTCTTTGTCCACACACTTTACTTCATCTTGATCCTTATACAAGCCAAATTGTCAGAAATACAGCCAAGTCTTATTCAAGCTGTGACAACGTCTGTTATTTATTTATTTATTTATTTATAAGAAGGAACATTGGGGGTTAAGAGAGAACATAGAAATGAAGTTGATTTTACATTCTTGTAAAGCCACTGGTAGGCATAGCGTTTCGAGCAAACGGCTGACAAACGCTATGCGTTTCGAGCAAACGGCTGACAAACGCTATGCGTTTCGGGCAAACGTTACTTTTAGTCTTCCCTCTCTTTACCCTGTAGATGATTTTGGAGTTTAAATTAATATTCTCCTTGAGAAGAAAAACAAATAGATGACTTGGTATATGTCCATATGATGTGACCTGTTCCCAATTTGCCTTGTTTGATTTCTTGAATTGTTCTTATTTCAGTGGATTGACCTTCCTTCAAAGCGGCTCATGCACTTGACCTTTCATCATCTGCGGCTCAATACTGATACCTACACCAGGGATGTTCACCTAATTCGATTTTGTTGACATTTTGTTAAGGATATGCGCATTCTGGTGGTTATTATTAAGCAAGTAAGCTTTTCAAGCCTTAATATTAACAACTGTTAACAATCCTAATTTTCATTCCGATGGAATGTGCACAATCCTTGACAATCTCCCTTCTTTGGCAGGTAATGTACCTGGAGCCAGGGGATGTGTGATGCTGCCCTGTCTCTGGCAGTCTTCATGTTGATCTGTAAACCTTTATGCTTCCACAAACCATCACCGTCTAGAAGCCGACTAAATTTTCTGGCAAATTTGTCATCGTAGAGTCTAGTGTTGACTCTGTGGATGGGTAAAGGATGTCACACATTTCACCAAAGTGTTTACACCTTTGGTTAATAGTCGTGTCACTGGTTGTAACTGTAAAGTAGGAAGTAACAATGGTTGTGATACTGAAGCTCATATACAAGTTCAGATATAATTTAGAACGCTGCCATACCACAAAGGATGATACCATACGCAGAAGAGAACTCATTCACAAGTTTTGTAACACACGCACACACCCCTCCACCCTCCCACGTAGGTATACCACGGACACCCCCCCCCATCCCACGCCCCCTCACAATAACTCCCTTAATTAAGATAACACAATTTAAGAGACAGACCAATATGAGGCTCGGCTGGGGAGACACGGCGCTAGAGACCCGCCTCAGTGCTCACTAAATGATTTATCAAACAGTTTATCACGATACGTGGCTGCGAGGCCGATGTCACAGACGATCGGTAAATCAGGGAACAAAGTAAATCGTCGAGGAGACGAGTTTAGCTTCATGCTGTGTGGTGCCTGTTACCAGGTGCATGAAAGTTAATACTGTCTATGGGTACTCGACTAGTAATGGATAGTACTAGCCAAGGATAGTCAATCATGCAATTGGGCACCCGACACTCGGTAATAACCATGGGTACTCGGCACTGGACATGGGTACTCTGTGAGTTTACAAAAGGCTACTTCATAGGTGAAGATATTACTCTCCAGAGATAAATCTACAAGTCTCTAGGGGTGCCAGAGATAGAGCTGTCAAACCAGCGATGCGGCCATAAGATGGTGTTTTATTGAACGGGTAATATCACAGACGGAGATGTTATGAAACCACCCTGCACAAAGGAACTAAATTCAACATCAAAATCGCAGAGAGAGAGGAAGGCAGACGCGAGAGAGAATGAGGCAGGTGAAAGATGAATAAGTAGGATGGGATCGGGCCTTGGAGATGGGACAGGGTGGATGGGTACGGGTACCCGGACTACCCCACCATTCTTGAGGGTGACACCAACACGCTGACGGACACACCTTAATGGGACCTAGCTGTGGCCTGCTGTCCTGACGGCATCAACACTCCATCATCACTCCACACTATTGACTGTCCGCCTATCACTTTTATATCTATTTCACAGCGGATTAAACGAGAATTTAAATGTAATAACACAATTAAAATTTGTAGAATGAGTTCCTTGAGCCTGGCAAGAATGTGCGAGTGCAAGCTTGTGATGTAATATTACCCAGAGAAAAAATAGAAGAGATCTTAGGTGGGAAGAATGACAGCAGGGACCTGTTGGTTGGGAGGCTCGCTCGCCCTTGCTTCGTTTAGGCCCCGAGATGTGCAGAGAGCATAATGAAGGTCAGGTGTCGTTGCATGCTAAACTTGACGGGGATGAAGGATGTAATTTGTCACAAGTGAAGGAACCAGCAGCCACTGAAGACTGAATGCTGATGCATGCTTAGGCAATTACTCCCCGCTGTTAAAAATGTCGAGGACGTGGAGTACCGAGAGTGACGAGGACGTGGAGTGGCTTGGTGTGGGCGTGGAGTGGCTTGATATGGGCGTGGTATGAAGGATAAAAGCGAGTGTATGTTCTTATCAACCATTTGCAGATCAGAGCAGGAACTGGCCTCGCTTTTCCAACTGGCAATCGCCTAATGCCATGACACTATACACCTTTCAAGTCATGCCTGCTTGTAAAACCAAGGAAGTAGCCCCAATATTATTTCCCTTGTTCATCTTGTATTTCGCCTTCATCTTCAGTAATAGTCTTTTAACAAACACCTCAAGAGGACGTTTAGTTTATTTTGCAGTGTATCACATTCCTATGTTCTGATCCTTCTTATTAAATTGCAAAATCAGCAAAAATTTTAAATATTTTAAGAATTTATTTTGTTTGTTAGGTCATTTTTAACGTACATTAGAAAGATGACTCCTTATAGGAACCCTTGTAGTATTCTTCCTGATACACCCGCTTGCTTCTCTAGCTTTCGTAGGAATTGTTTGAGAGTTGGTACAGTAAATTTCCCTGTGATGAGCCCGTACTGATGCTTGGAGACTAAATTAATCTGATCCAAATATTCTATTGGCCTCTTGATCGGTGTTTAGTACGTTCCAGAGAATACGCTTTAGTGATACCGACGTATACGAACTTCTGTTTCCCTCCTTTCAAAGTTTTATATTGCATCAAACGTCCCCTTTTCCAAACCTCTAGTAGTTGCCCCTCTTTCTAGTGAGGAATTGATCACAACAGCAAGAGGTCTACAAAATGCTGCAGGCGCCTCTTAGTACCCATGACAGATCTTCTCTAGGTCTCTGGCTTTCACCACAACCAGCTCCTCAAGAGAGTAGAATGGGTCTAGCTGATTCATTGCTTCTTGCGATGTCACTTCCATCCAATCTTATGGTAGTGTTTGAGCCATTACAACTCATTGGTCTAAGGCCAATTCCGGTTCCAGCTTAGAAACTTTCGTAAAATATTTATTGGATACATTGCACACTTATCTAACATCCAATATGATTGTTTGTTTCTTCCCGACATAGTGCTAAGAAGTTTCTATTTGCTACTTCTAATGGCTGCGAGACAGCTGAAAAGTCCTGAAAGGCATCTTCGACAGATAGCAAGTTCTGACAGGCACCCCTGACAACTACCACGTCAGGTACTGCGTCTTGATAAGTAACCTGACAGGTACCTAGCCCTAGATGGTACTTGGCCTGGCAGGACTACACGGTACAGTACGAGACAGGTACACTGTACTTGGCCAAGATACAGTTCTCGTAGCTTTGACAAACATCACAACATTCAAGAATGTCTATAAATGAGCAACTAAGCAGTTCCTATAAATTCACTTTTATTCTGATATTTAATCACACAGGAACCCTATGAAGCGTGAAATGTTTTTCCTTCGGTGGATGCCTCGGACGAATAAGGCGTGCATATTTAGTTGAATTAAAGCAGTGCCAGAATTATGAATGCAAATCATCACTACATAATCTATGCCAAGTAATCGAATTTAAGTACAACCCGTCCCCAGCGCACACCACACACCCTCCCCCCCAGCTCACACCACCCCTAAGCCTCCCCTAGCGTACCATACTGTATATGAAGTTCACCAATTTAATAATAAGGCTGTCACAGAAATAATCACTGCCGTCGTTTAACCCTCACAGCTCCTCGGCAGCGAGCTTATAATCCCAGTCTGGTATTTTTTTCTTTATAAAACAATTATTTTCTACATATTTCTCTTGTATAATGAGTTGCTTAACAAGGGCATTATTTACACTGTTCATGCTCTGCATAACATGGGATGAATGAAACGTGTCCTTTAAACTCACCACCTCATTAAGGTGTGTTTCAGGGCGTGGCTCGCTCGCACACGAGTACTCTTGAACCTATCAGCGACCCCTGTGTGGGGGGGGGGGGGGAACAGGTGCGCAGATTGTGACTGTTTATTGGTCCTTGAAGGCGTCCAGACAGAGCTGGGGAGGAGGCCGGCACACCCCAGTCACGCGCTGTGACAAAAACATTTGTTCAACATGTGAGGTGTTTAGTGTGAACACACACCGGCGTCACCAACAACATATAACGCGCCAAATAGTACCAAATACATTACAGTGATTCATCCACGTAATTACCAGCGTACAACAGACAGCCTTCCGTAGTTCAGTCCGAATTAAACAGGCAGCAGGTACTGGATTCAGGCAGGACTCCTGCCCGAAACGCTTTGCGTAATAGTGGCTTTAGGCTTTGTATGTACTAGCTTTATCAATAAATCCATCAATG
>WNGS01165523.1:28571916-28579801 GCA_020271785.1 Procambarus virginalis | reverse complement strand
TCTAGAGTGTGTGTCTCTTTCTCACTCTCCGTGTATAACAAATATGATTGTCTATGTATGAGTGGTCACCAGTGAGAGGAGCTTAGTGACGTAAAGGACTGAAAATGATTAGTTACCGCGTTATGCTGATGAAGGAGCATAGTATGACAAACCTTAGAAGCTGCTGTGGAGGATTGTCTGTTTTATGCGAATACGGGCAAAGTATGGACAGTAGGAAATTCTTAATTTTCCCTATATATATATATATATATATATATATATATATATATATATATATATATATATATATATATATTTATAAAACTATTTAGCTGTGTAGCCGGCGGTCAGAGGCAAAAATGGTGGTGGGGGTCTGAAAGTGACCCTGGCATCCTGTTCTCTAATGAATTCTGGCGACCCCAACCCAACCTGTGTTCGTCTCGTACCCCAGACCATTCTCTCTGCCGATTAGGGTTAAGCTCTAGCCCCAAGCCTCTAGTCTCGAGCTTTGGTCAGACATTTGCACCTAGCAAAGTCCGAGTCAGAGTCTCCTTCCAGATCTCCTCCATCTCCCTTCGCACACCACTCAAGTCTCTCACCCCTCATATATCTCTCACACACCCCTCATATATCTCTCACACACCCCTCATATATCTCTCACACACCCCTCATGTGAGTCTCAGACGTCCTTCCCGTCTCGTGTCATTGCAATCGTCTTCAATACACACTGTCTTTACCACTGCAAAGATCGTCACGCCATCGTGTCTTCCCCTCCCACGCCTCCCACGACAAACTCGACAATATATGAACGATTGTTATAACACCGCCTTCAGTATGAAGATGATGAGAGACTCGGCATCTGCCACACTGCTTAGAGACAAATGATCGTGTCTGGAGGGCGGCAAGTGTTGCCGACACGCTGCTTGTATACCAACTGACTTAAGAAGTGCTGCCTTTCTCATCAACTATTCCCATTGTGTAGAATGTACACTGTTAATGACACCACCTGTCACTCAAGTGTCACACACGCAAGTAATTTCACCTAATGCATCGCATACTTAACGGAATCGACCAATTCCTTAAAATCGCAGGGTTTAGTCAAATGTTAAAGCTCCGTAATATTAAGTGATGTGTTCTGAGTGTTGATGTCTATAACTTAAGTTCGGACCTTTCTATAAAGGTCCAAAGGCGTCGATGTCTATAAGCAGGCGATGAGTCACAATAACGTGGCTAAAGTACAACCCGTCCTCGCAAATTCGTATAGTCAATATTGACTTATTAAATAAATGAATAGGTGACATACTAAACATAATAGTTTACCTTGAAAAGCTTCATAGAAAACACCGACCTTACCTAACCTTGTTAGTATGTTAAGATAAGCGTCTTATTGCTTCGTAATTACAATTATTACTAACCTATACCTATAATAGGTACCTATACTATAATAGGTTAAGTAACAATTGTAATTACGAAGGTATAAGACGCTTATCTTAACATACTAACAAGGTTAGGTAAGGTCGGTGTTTTCTATGAAGCTTTTCAAGGTAAACTATTATGTTTAGTATGTCACCTATTCACGTATTTAATAAGTCAATATTGACTATACGAATTTGCGAGGACGGGTTGCTAAAGTATGTTGACCAGACCACACACTAGTAGGTGAAGGGACGACGACGTTTCGATCCGGCCTTGATCCATTCTCAAGTCGATTGTGTCGTCGTCCCTTCACCTTCTAGTGTGTGGTCGGGTCGGCGTCTATAACTTTATGGGCATAAGTTCGGACCTTTCTGCTTAGGGAAAACAATTATACTTTTTTACTGATACTGACCGTTAAGTCGTGATGTGATCGGGCTGCATATGGGTCCTTTAGTATAGTGGTCTACGTTCTCAACTCATAATCGGAGATCCCGGGTTCAGTTTCCAAGCAGAACAGTAGTAGTGAGGCACGTTTCCCTTTCACCCGATAGCTCCTCATCTAGCAGTCAACAGGTATCCGGGAGTTTTGTAGCTGTTGTGGGTTGCATCACTGGTAAGCCCATTAGTTGGACCTAGTGGGAAGACCTTGATACAAATTAGAGTACAGGCTTCATATCTCCGGTAACGGGAGTTTATATATAGTTGTAACTAATAATCGAAATCCCAACTGGACAACACTTACCAATATTGACTTTTTGTAAATACTGTCAGGTCACCTGAGCACTTTGCTGACACTGGCTACATTCTGTGTCAGCAGCTCTTACTTCAGCAGCCGCCATGTTCTCCAAATATAAGATGTTCACGTACTAGTGTTCCACTTACATATACAGAAAAAAAATCTCGTTTGATTTTGTCATTGATATGTATCATATTAGTGTGATTTCTGCCTCTAATGTTGGAGCTTAGGGAGGATGACGACGTTGCCTACACCTGAGTTCTTGTGAGTCTTACCTCAAACTTGGGGACTGGCATCAGGAGGGGCCTCCAGATTTCCTGAAATTTCGGCAGAAATCTAGTTATACGACTTTTTATCACGTCCCAGGGTGGTCCAGTGGTTAGCGTCAGCGGCTGGAATTCTCTCGGTCGCGGGTTCAAGTCACTTCAGTGCTCCATTTGATTTTCTCTAATAATAATACTAATAATTAATAACATTATTATTAAGAAAATCCACCTGGGCTGTGAGGTGGGCCCGAATCTACGACCAAGGCATTGCTAGCCGCATACGCTACCACTGGACCACCGGAGTTCGTACAAGTCATACAACCGTATTTCTACTGAAATCACAAAGTCTCGAGGCCCCTACTTAAGCCAGTAAAAGTTTTGCTGTATGACCCAGAAGCACTCTGGTGGAAGTGCCACCTCACAGCCCTAGTGGATTTTCTCATTGATATATATCACGTTAGGATGAGTTCCTTGTTTCTGAAGTTGGGGTGTAAAGTGTAGGACCACTTTGGCCTTCCAAATGAGTGTTTGTGAGTCATAAATAAACACTTGGGGACTGGCTTCAGTAGGGGGCCTCCAGATATCCTGTGATTTCAGTATAAATACGGTTGTACGATTTGTACAAGTCTCGATGGTCCAGTGGTAGAGTATTCGACTGGCAATGACTTGGTCGTAGGTTCGCGCCCACCTCACAGCCCTGGTGGATTTTTTCATTGATATATATCACGTGATATAGTGTGATTTCTGTGCGTTAATAATAATAAAGAATCTAAAGCATAAAAATAGTCTTAAGGAAGTTCAGAAATACGCCCCTAAAATTGCACTAGCTGTTACCTGATCAACCGGGCTGTGATTTATACGTCAGGCTGCGAGCAGCCGCGTCCAACACCCTGGTTGACCAGCCCAGCAACCAGGAGGCCTGGTCGAGGACCGGGCCGCGGGTACGTTGAGCCCCGAAATCTTCGCAAGGTAAGGAGATAAAAGAAGTCTTTTTAGGAACAAAATTTAGCAACCCATGAAGGTTGAAGAATCACGGGGTTATGATCACAACCTACAATATAACGAGAGGAAGTATATGTGGCTAAGTCTAGCCGGTTTAGAATGCGTTGTAATAGAGCACGAGAAGTAAAAATGGAAGGGACAAATGAGTCAAGGGGATATATGGAAATACTCAAACAACATGATAGAAGAACTAGAAGATTGTCTCAAGACAATCGACTTGAGAATGGTCCAGGACGGACCGAAACGTCGTCGTCCCTTCACTTTCTAGTGTGTGGTTTGGTCAGCATATTTCAGCCACGTTATTGTGACTCGTCGTCTACTACATGATAGAAGTAAATGAAGAGGTCTTTCCCCTAGGAGACCAGCGATAACGAGGTGCGACCCAAGAGTTGCGACTGTCCTGCAGATACAAGTCAATCCGTCCTCGACTCAAGTCCATTCCATCCAGCGGTCGACCCCACAGACGCATTCATAAATTTTTACATGCTGTTCATTCAAAACGGGAATTTTCTCAAATATAAATTAATATAATATAGCATATTGTGCATATATAGGTATAGGTTAGGTTAGATGTTTAAGTTCTATTGGCGATTATTTGTATTTGTAGTACGTGGGTGAAACATTTACAGAGTTGTTTCTCTAAGAAAATTCGTCAGTGAAGCACTTGTTCCGGAAGTGTTCGATCGAAATCAGTTGAGTCGTATGTAAACCGTTTTTCATTTATAAACAGGGGGTTTGGCGGGTGGATGGAATCACTTTTGGGTCTTTGGAGGACGGGCTGTACAAGTAGGCAAAGACACCAACAACGCCCGCGTGCTCATGCACCACGTCAAGTTCACAAATGAGAGTGGGCGAGGCTAGGTTTCTAGCGCGAGGTGAGAGGTGCTTATCGAGTTGTATACCCTCCTCCCTCCCACCACAAGCCATCACCTATTACCAGGCTTGGGGTGAGAGGGCCTGGAGGACACTATATTGTTTGTGGTTCCCAGCACGCTCGTCAGACTTAATACCTCAGCTGGGGGTGGTATTACCCACTCCCGTTACTGGTGGTCCAGGGAGACAGCCAGCAGGCAGCCGTGACCTCTTCACCCCTTCAGTGGATGCCCTTATGTACCCACAACCCATCCTGCCGCCTTTGCTTGATGAACGGTTGTAAACGGACCCCAACGAGTGCCAAGCAAATAACAGTAATAAATTGTTCGCAATAGGTGAAGTTGGGTTGATTATGGGGAATACAGTACGTAACTAGGGATTAAACACTTCAAATCTGTTTGAACATTTGCCAGTTAATTGTAAAAAATTTGTAACAGTCCCATCATGAGATTGATTGCAAATATTCTATCTTGAATGTTAGGTATATTTAATTCTTTCATCATATTGAGAACTTTGGTGGTTATAGGACAGCAAAGTATAATTCTGAGGAGTTTCATTTTGCAATTTTTCGAGTCTTATCAATACTTTTGGCATTTTGCATTACTAAAACTGGTGCATGATAGTCCATCAGTGACCTTGTATATGCTAAGTACACCATTTTTGCTATTCTAATATTAACACTGTATTTAGGGCTGTACCCCACTACAGTTCTGAGAGCCTTGAGTCTGTACATTGTTGATGTAATTTTTTGACTGCAGTTGAGGTACAGGGACACGCACACCAAGGTTTGCATAAATCCTATCAATAAGTTATTTGCATAAGGCCTACCGCTTCAGTAAGTTATTTGACCAACAAATATTTTTAGCCTGAACATAGTTCAAGCCTGAAAGAAACTCTCATCATACACACCAAGAAGCTGAGTACAATTTTTGGTGTGTATATGTCCCATATTTTGTGGCATCTTGAATGACATTATACGGATTGACTGTTGTCGATCTCGAGGTCCGTGAAGTTTATGCTGTTTTGTCTATTATTGCATTCAGGCTGCTTGTAACACCCCAAAGTTAAACTCTACTAGTATGAAAACGTATATTTGGGCAATCACATCAGTTCAATCTTGCATTCATATAGCCATACGAGACGAAATACATACGAAAACAACTTTTTGTCTCCACCATTACGATGTTATTTGTTTTCTGTGCTCGACTTCAAATACTAACTTGTCACAATCACGTCTGAGGGAGTTAGGGGCAATTGGCAATGATTGTGAATCTCCTATAATTAACCTGTCATGTTTGGCCGAAAGTACGCGTTGAGTGTAATGATAATTACATATAACTCGGTTTTGAGCGTAGAAGCCCGAGTGTTCACGAGAGCCCCAGCCTTAGGGTAGAAATCTGTGCTCTTATGTTGACGGCACTTTTGTCCGCACCTGTGGTCTGCTGGAGGCAACAAAGTATATAGATTACAAGAAGGACTGATTTGTGAAGCCTGTATTACACTGTAATTTGCTTTTTTGATAGAAAATGGCAATTTAGGTTATCCGTGCAGGACGTCTTTAGTTACTGTTTTAAAGATCCTATGTAAGTTTGATTTACTCTGCAGTACGCGTGTTCAGTCCAGCCATAATTGTACTGTTTTGTACGGGTTATTACGAATAAAGGTTGATTCTAAATAGTTTCTGATATGCAGCTATTTTTAAAATGTATACAAATAAAATATTTAAAATGGGGAAATCTAATTTATTATAAAACGATAAAAAGGTAGTTTTCTGCTCCTGCACAGTGCACCCGGCTTAAATGGTCCATCATACTTCCTCGTTGTTTTTATTCTTTTTATTAATTTCGCTCGAACCTAAGTAAAGTGGCTATGTTAAACTTTATGAAGGGTCTTAAAGTTTGTCAAGAGCTATGGGTGTGTACCAAGGTCATCTCGTGGGAAGGTTTGTCGTTACAGGGACAAAATTGGAGAAAGTTGAGAAGTATTTCAGCAGTCTAGTCCTAGATCTGAGAGGAATGAGTTAAGTGGAAACACTAAAGGAAATAAACCTCAAGGCTCTGAAAGAAAGAAGAATCTATGTTGACATGATCACCATCTACAAAATTGAAGCTTCAACTGTGTGCCACCATACTAGTCAACAAACTAAGAGGTATGAGTTTGGAAGAAAAAGCTACATGCTCGACGCTCGACCCCGCAAGTACCTATAGGCGAGTTCATATGCGTACTCTTCACCGTCAAACATTTCTTTGCTGTCGAAGAAGTGGACCAGTTGTCTCCTGCATCCGGTGATCTACACTCCAACGATGCAGAATAATAACAGAACTTGAAGTGGAATTTCGTATTAGCACAAGTAGCAAGTCCGGACAAGTAGTGTCATTATGTATTATCAGTGTCATCCAGCCAGCAGTTGCAAGCATCAGCACCCTTGGGTAACGAGACAGCTCAGGCAGTCTCCCATTCTTTGATTATAATGTCACTAACGAGCCTTTACTTGAGATTGCCTCCACTCTTTGGTGTGGAATATTCAGGATGCTAGTTATGCTTGTTGGCGTGTACGCCTGCTTGTGTGTATATTTGTGCTTGCAAATGTTGATATGTCTTGGGTCCCGCATCGTTGCCTAATAGTGCCCTTGTTAGTCTTGCCTATTTCCATGTACACTGTATTCACTTAGTTGTGTTTGAGGGAGTTGAGCTTTGCTCTTTCGGCTCGCCTCTCAACCAACTGTTTTACTAACTACTTTTTTCTCTCTAAACCAACTACTGACCTAAAGGAAGGTCAGTAGTTGCGTAGAGAGACCTCGATAAGCCTTAAAAGGCTTCCTGTCCCAGAGTCTGGGAATCCATAACGTGAACCATATGCAGTTGATGATATCCTGTATGATTTCTTACCCCATTCTATTGTATTTTCATTGTAATTTTCGCGTCATCAGCGAACAGTGAGAGGAAGGAATCTATCCCCCCCCTCTAGTAGATCGTTCACATATTCTATTGCTCCCAATATTGACCCTTGTGGGACGTTACTGGTAACGTCCCACCACTCTGAGGTATCTTCTTTCACTGTGACTGTCATCTGCTACAGAGGTACTCTTTATCCACTCAAGTACCTTCCCTGTCACTCCTTCCTGTTTCATCATTTTGTGCACTAGTCACCTGTTGAGTACTGTGTCGAAGCCTTTCTCAGTCTAAAAATATTTAATCAACTCACTCTTCTCTATCTTCATTGATCTCGGTCATACAACTCTTGCGAGACAGGATTTGTCATCCCTGAACCCATGCCCTTGCTTTATAAAGCCGTGTGTGTACTCACCTAGTTGTGCTTGCAGGGGGGGGGGTCCCCCGCCTCTCAACTGTCAATCAACTTGCGTACAGGTTCCTGAGCCTATTGGGCTCTTATCAAATCTACATTTGAAACTGTGTATGGAGTCAGCCTCCATATACGGTTCACTCCTCCACATCGTTGCTTAATGCATTCCATTTGTTACCTACTCTGACACTGAAGAAATTCTTTCTGATGTCTCTATGGCTCATTTGTCTCTGATGTCTCTATGGCTCCA
The DNA here is from genome assembly GCA_020271785.1 of Procambarus virginalis. Classification (NCBI taxonomy): domain Eukaryota; kingdom Metazoa; phylum Arthropoda; class Malacostraca; order Decapoda; family Cambaridae; genus Procambarus; species Procambarus virginalis. Next base: position 28,571,975 of record WNGS01165523.1, on the reverse strand, counting down.
CCTGTGTTTGGAAACACAAGTGGAAACACACACACACATCTTTCCAGGTGTGTGTGTGT
>WNGS01165523.1:28556916-28569416 GCA_020271785.1 Procambarus virginalis | reverse complement strand
TTGTGATTTCTATGTGTAAAGTCGTCATCTTATCAGTCCTACAGCCAGCCATATGCACAGCGATCACAAGAGAGTCATCTTCATAGTATTGAACAGATTCGGATTGAACAATTTAAGTTTACTACTTAAGTTTAAGTAGTAAACTACTTAAACAGAGGCAGTTTACTACTTAAACAGTCTCCTGTTTAAGTAGTACTTACAGTACCTATGAGGACAGCGGTTATTGGACGTACGTACATATATTGCCGTAAAAGGCAAGAATGTAGCAAATGGTCCTGTTGAATTTGGACAAACCGGAAGAGGTTTTGTATTTATGTTGTAAACAAAACTTAACCTTTTTAGGCCTAATACACAGAGGCCTAATATAGTACATAAATGTTCTATACTAGGCCTAGAAATATTTAAGTTTGGGTTTTAGCATTTTTTTTACTATAAAGTGAATAGTACCAAATTCTACTATCTAAGTGTCCATTACGTCTATGTACGACGGTCCACATAGTTACAAAAAGTCCCATCTAAACAGGATGACGACTTTCATTAAACGGCTGAGTGAGCGAAATTGCTTTTTGGTGCCAGATATGTATAAAGCTGATTTTGATGGAGTAAGGAGTTTATTGTGAGGGGTATATGGGGCGGTGGTGATCGCTGAGCGACAAATTCATTAAATGAGTTTTTATTAAAATACTTGTTACCAAATTTGCAACTCTTACGTGCTAGGCTTGTATGTCATGTACTCTCCACCTACCGCGCCTACTTTCACTTGGGTTCAACGCCGCCTGGTGACTAAAACCTTCACACTGGCACTGGGTAGATACACTGCAAGTTAATGAACCTTGGGTAAGTTTAAAGGAACAAGAAGTAGCAGTTTCCCATTTGAAAGTCATGTGAATTTACTCCAAGCTTGACATTTCTTGCATAATAAGAGTAGGATCGAAATTAGTGTGGGCAAAGATACAACGTAGATTCTTCTGTGTGTGGTACCTTTATCCAAAATAAAAAAAAATAAAAATAAAAATGTTTATTCAGGTAAAGTACATACAAGGTGAGATACAAACATTGATGGATTTATTGATAAAGCTAGTACATACAAAGCCTAAAGCCACTATTACGCAAAGCGTTTCGGGCAGGAGTCCTGCCTGAATCCAGTACCTGCTGCCTCTTTAATTCGGACTGAACTACGGAAGGCTGTCTGTTGTACGCTGGTAATTACGTGGATGAATCACTGTAATGTATTTGGTACTATTTGGCGCGTTATATGTTGTTGGTGACCCGGTGTGTGTTCACACTAAACACCTCACATGTTGAACAAATGTTTTTGTCACAGCGCGTGACTGGGGTGTGCCGGCCTCCTCCCCAGCTCTGTCTGGACGCCTTCAAGGACCAATAAACAGCCACAATCTGCGCACCTGTTCCCCCCCCCCCCCACACAGGGGTAGCTGATAGGCTCAAGAGTACTCGTGTGCGAGCGAGCCACGCCCTGAAACACACCTTAATGAGGTGGTGAGTTTAAGGGACACGTTTCATTCATCCCATGTTATACAGAGCATGAACAGTGTAAATAATGCCCTTGTTAAGCAACTCATTATGCAAGAGTAAATATGTAGAAAATAATTGTTTTATAAAGAAAAAAATACCAGACTGGGATTATAAGCTCGCTGCCGAGGAGCTGTGCGGGTTAAACGATGGCAGTGATTATTTCTGTGACAGCCTTATTATTAAATTGGTGAACTTTATATACAGTATGGTACGCTAGGGGAGGCTTAGGGGTGGTGTGAGCTGGGGGGGAGGGTGTGTGGTGTGCGCTGGGGACGGGTTGTACTTAAATTCGATTACTTGGCATAGATTATGTAGTGATGATTTGCATTCATAATTCTGGCACTGCTTTAATTCAACTAAATATGCACGCCTTATTCGTCCGAGGCATCCACCGAAGGAAAAACATTTCACGCTTCATAGGGTTCCTGTGTGATTAAATATCAGAATAAAAGTGAATTTATAGGAACTGCTTAGTTGCTCATTTATAGACATTCTTGAATGTTGTGATGTTTGTCAAAGCTACGAGAACTGTATCTTGGCCAAGTACAGTGTACCTGTCTCGTACTGTACCGTGTAGTCCTGCCAGGCCAAGTACCATCTAGGGCTAGGTACCTGTCAGGTTACTTATCAAGACGCAGTACCTGACGTGGTAGTTGTCAGGGGTGCCTGTCAGAACTTGCTAGCTGTCGAAGATGCCTTTCAGGACTTTTCAGCTGTCTCGCAGCCATTAGAAGTAGCAAATAGAAACTTCTTAGCACTATGTCGGGAAGAAACAAACAATCATATTGGATGTTAGATAAGTGTGCAATGTATCCAATAAATATTTTACGAAAGTTTCTAAGCTGGAACCGGAATTGGCCTTAGACCAATGAGTTGTAATGGCTCAAACACTACCATAAGATTGGATGGAAGTGACATCGCAAGAAGCAATGAATCAGCTAGACCCATTCTACTCTCTTGAGGAGCTGGTTGTGGTGAAAGCCAGAGACCTAGAGAAGATCTGTCATGGGTACTAAGAGGCGCCTGCAGCATTTTGTAGACCTCTTGCTGTTGTGATCAATTCCTCACTAGAAAGAGGGGCAACTACTAGAGGTTTGGAAAAGGGGACGTTTGATGCAATATAAAACTTTGAAAGGAGGGAAACAGAAGTTCGTATACGTCGGTATCACTAAAGCGTATTCTCTGGAACGTACTAAACACCGATCAAGAGGCCAATAGAATATTTGGATCAGATTAATTTAGTCTCCAAGCATCAGTACGGGCTCATCACAGGGAAATTTACTGTACCAACTCTCAAACAATTCCTACGAAAGCTAGAGAAGCAAGCGGGTGTATCAGGAAGAATACTACAAGGGTTCCTATAAGGAGTCATCTTTCTAATATACGTTAAAAATGACCTAACAAACAAAATAAATTCTTAAAATATTTAAAATTTTTGCTGATTTTGCAATCTAATAAGAAGGATCAGAACATAGGAATGTGATACACTGCAAAATAAACTAAACGTCCTCTTGAGGTGTTTGTTAAAAGACTATTACTGAAGATGAAGGCGAAATACAAGATGAACAAGGGGAAATAATATTGGGGCTACTTCCTTGGTTTTACAAGCAGGCATGACTTGAAAGGTGTATAGTGTCATGGCATTAGGCGATTGCCAGTTGGAAAAGCGAGGCCAGTTCCTGCTCTGCAAATGGTAGATACATACACTCGCTTTTCTCCTTCATACCACGCCCACACCAAGCCACTCCACGCCCACACCAAGCCACCCCACGCCTACACCAAGCCACTCCACGCCCACACCAAGCCACTCCACGCCCACACCAAGCCACTCCACGTTCTCGTCACTCTCGGTACTCCACGTCCTCGACATTTTTAACAGCGGGGAGTAATTGCCTAAGCATGCATCAGCATTCAGTCTTCAGTGGCTGCTGGTTCCTTCACTTGTGACAAATTACATCCTTCATCCCCGTCAAGTTTAGCATGCAACGACACCTGACCTTCATTATGCTCTCTGCACATCTCGGGGCCTAAACGAAGCAAGGGCGAGCGAGCCTCCCAACCAACAGGTCCCTGCTGTCATTCTTCCCACCTAAGATCTCTTCTGTTTTTTCTCTGGGTAATATTACATCACAAGCTTGCACTCGCACATTCTTGCCAGGCTCAAGGAACTCATTCTACAAATTTTAATTGTGTTATTACATTTAAATTCTCGTTTAATCCGCTGTGAAATAGATATAAAAGCGATAGGCGGACAGTCAATAGTGTGGAGTGATGATGGAGTGTTGATGCCGTCAGGACAGCAGGCCACAGCTAGGTCCCATTAAGGTGTGTCCGTCAGCGTGTTGGTGTCACCCTCAAGAATGGTGGGGTAGTCCGGGTACCCGTACCCATCCACCCTGTCCCATCTCCAAGGCCCGATCCCATCCTACTTATTCATCTTTCACCTGCCTCATTCTCTCTCGCGTCTGCCTTCCTCTCTCTCTGCGATTTTGATGTTGAATTTAGTTCCTTTGTGCAGGGTGGTTTCATAACATTTCCGTCTGTGTTATTACCCGTTCAATAAAACACCATCTTATGGCCGCATCGCTGGTTTGACAGCTCTATCTCTGGCACCCCTAGAGACTTGTAGATTTATCTCTGGAGAGTAATATCTTCACCTATGAAGTAGCCTTTTGTAAACTCCCCGAGTACCCATGGTTGTTATTACCGAGTGCCGGGTGCCCAATTGCATGATTGACTATCCTTGGCTAGTACTATCCATTACTAGTCGAGTACCCATAGACAGTATTAACTTTCATGCACCTGGTAACAGGCACCACACAGCATGAAGCTAAACTCGTCTCCTCGACGATTTACTTTGTTCCCTGATTTACCGATCGTCTGTGACATCGGCCTCGCAGCCACGTATCGTGATAAACTGTTTGATAAATCATTTAGTGAGCACTGAGGCGGGTCTCTAGCGCCGTGTCTCCCCAGCCGAGCCTCATATTGGTCTGTCTCTTAAATTGTGTTATCTTAATTAAGGAGTTATTGTGAGGGGGCGTGGGATGGGGGGGGTGTCCGTGGTATACCTACGTGGGAGGGTGGAGGGTGTGTGCGTGCGTGTGTTACAAAACTTGTGAATGAGTTCTCTTCTGCGTATGGTATCATCCTTTGTGGTATGGCAGCGTTCTAAATTATATCTGAACTTGTATATGAGCTTCAGTATCACAACCATTGTTACTTCCTACTTTACAGTTACAACCAGTGACACGACTATTAACCAAAGGTGTAAACACTGTTGGTGAAATGTGTGACATCCTTTACCCATCCACAGAGTCAACACTAGACTCTACGATGACAAATTTGCCAGAAAATTTAGTCGGCTTCTAGACGGTGATGGTTTGTGGAAGCATAAAGGTTTACAGATCAACATGAAGACTGCCAGAGACAGGGCAGCATCACACATCCCCTGGCTCCAGGTACATTACCTGCCAAAGAAGGGAGATTGTCAAGGATTGTGCACATTCCATCGGAATGAAAATTAGGATTGTTAACAGTTGTTAATATTAACCCTTTAACTGCGTTGCCTCCAAATATGACACCCCCGTGGTGCGCAGGAAATAAATTCTCTGGAAAAAATTCTTTTTTCTTTTTAAAGTGTCAAAAACCCTTCCCTCAGTATGGGTATGTAAAAAAAAAGTCGTAATTGTACTTACTTTGGCTGCTATGGGGTCCGTAAGTTGGGGCGTGACGTCATGATTCCCCGTGCGCCCGTGCTGTAAGCTCCCGGGGCGGTCGGGGCGGGGCGCGCGAGTTGCCGCGAATATATTTTCGTTCATTTTTTCGCACAGTTCCAAATACATTTTATTTGTTTTTACGTACTAATCCTATGTATAGTGAACACGTACACTATATTATGGCAGTAAAACAACCGTACTGTCCGAAGACACTGTGTTACGTGCATGACACTTGTGTACACATATGCTGCACATATTTACTATGTATCATGCTAATTTATGTATACATATAATCTATTTACACACTACACACTGTCACACACTATATACATTCACCATCAACACACTCAGAACACCTCGAGTGAGAGCAGCCACACCCAGCCAGTCTCCCTCACTCCAACATCTTACTCGCCAACATTGCTCCTCCCACCATACTGTTATAGTTCTTATTACACATGTTCTATATACCTATCTACATGTTTTATTTACCAGAACTATGCAAGTAAGCCGGTATTGTGTCCAAACAGTACAGTGGCCACCATACACTGCATGAAAAATCACACAGCAGACGACGCTACGATTACGTCACCTCCCTCACCAAAATAGCTCCTCTCAACATTCTCCTGTTACTGTTCTTACACTATATACACACACTATATATACCCATGTACATATGTGTTGCCCATAGCGAACCACTAAGCTATTATGGTGAGCAAAACAAGAGTGGCAGCCACACACACACAATGAGGCTACCTCAATTCTCGCCCTCCCTCCCTCACCAAACTTTCCTCCTTCCACAATACTACGCACAACGCTAATTATAACCACAATCCTGCTATTATCACAATCCTGGTCACTAATTCCTGTAAATGAATAATTGACCACACGTTTATTTTGAAAAGGAACCTAAGAAATCATTTGAAAATTCCTAGATGGACGAAATAATGCTGTGGTGCTGTGAACATCGTGAACAGCATTGAATCACTGATAATTGAACATTGTACCCAGTCATTATCACACTCAGGCTCTTCTATAACACTATCATGGCTAAATGATACAAGTTATATATATATTTTGACATTATTAGGCGATGCTGTGGTCACACGCTGAACAGCAGTGCTGTGCGCTCATGCTGCGAGCGCCAGCCTTGGTTGCTCACACACTACTGAGGCTCCCACACCCGGGAATGTGGACCACGATTTTTTTTAAAGATGGCGTCTGTTTACAAGAGCCCTGAGGAAGCTGATGTGAACCCCGTGTAGCCGCGGGAGATTTGAATGGAACGTGAAAAATACAAATACCCGGAGGCGCGTTGCGCAAACCAGACGCGAGCCTGCAGGCGCGTTGCGCAGTTAAAGGGTTAAGGCTTGAAAAGCTTACTTGCTTAATAATAACCACCAGAATGCGCATATCCTTAACAAAATGTCAACAAAATCGAATTAGGTGAACATCCCTGGTGTAGGTATCAGTATTGAGCCGCAGATGATGAAAGGTCAAGTGCATGAGCCGCTTTGAAGGAAGGTCAATCCACTGAAATAAGAACAATTCAAGAAATCAAACAAGGCAAATTGGGAACAGGTCACATCATATGGACATATACCAAGTCATCTATTTGTTTTTCTTCTCAAGGAGAATATTAATTTAAACTCCAAAATCATCTACAGGGTAAAGAGAGGGAAGACTAAAAGTAACGTTTGCCCGAAACGCTTAGCGTTTGTCAGCCGTTTGCTCGAAACGCATAGCGTTTGTCAGCCGTTTGCTCGAAACGCTATGCCTACCAGTGGCTTTACAAGAATGTAAAATCAACTTCATTTCTATGTTCTCTCTTAACCCCCAATGTTCCTTCTTATAAATAAATAAATAAATAACAGACGTTGTCACAGCTTGAATAAGACTTGGCTGTATTTCTGACAGTTTGGCTTGTATAAGGATCAAGATGAAGTAAAGTGTGTGGACAAAGACACACATACATACTCGAGTATTACATCTTAAAACTATAAAATTAAATCATTTAGAGATAAATCTAATATCGCACTGCATGAAATGGCAAAACATCTTATTACTAAGGATAAAATACCTTTAATCCTTACACTGTATCCATGTTTCGCTTTCAGTAGATAATTGACAGACGAGATTAAGGAAGAGTAAGACTAACAATAACAAATTCCAGCTTTACTATGAACCTAGAATACCTCCATAGCTAAAACAATTATAAATAAGCGAAAATACCTCACATTAATGTATAATGAATAATTGTAAATATACAGCTATTGAAATGGAACAATCTCTATAACTAGCTGACATTATAATGTGTACAGGATAGATATATTTGTTAATGTAATCCTTTTTAATGAAGTCTGATAAATACCTTCTGTGTACCCCAGTAATCCTTTTTGCGCAACCGCTCGCAGGATGAGTATGGGGTGCACAATAAACTAGACGCCTCCGGCGGCAACTATCAATCTAAACGAAAAGTGAAATATCCTCAGCAACTAGGATTAAGACAAGGAAAAGTGATCAAATATGTAGCATAATATGTGTTAACCCTGTCACTGCCCTCGAAGACAAATATTTATACAATGAAGCTATCGAGGACTAGGATAAGATAAATATGTGCAAGGGTATTCGAAAAATGCTGATGATTAAGGTACAATATCGTATTTGGTGAAGACATGGACCGGGCATTTTGTAACAAGGACAGGAACATGACGATGGTGGTTTATGTGGAGTTGGGATGGGGTGATAGTGTTGATAGTTTGGACACTATCTTCAGAGGTAATGGGAATAAACCCATTATGAACCTCAATTCAGGGAGAATGATATTGGAGAACTTAGGAAAGAGGAATTACTTGCCAGTTATTGGGTAATCATTGATAGGATTAGGGAAGGATCCCAGCCTTATGTAGCATCAGGGAGCCAGTCGGCTGAGCGGACAGCACGCTGGACTTGTGATCCTTGGTTCGATCCCAGGCGCCGGCGAGAAACAATGGGCAGAGTTTCTTTCACCCTATGCCCCTGTTACCTAGCAGTAAAATAGGTACCTGGTTGTTAGTCAGCTGTCACGGGCTGCTTCCTGGGGGTGGAGGCCTGGTCGAGGACCGGGCCGCGGGGACACTAAAGCCCCGAAATCATCTCAAGATAACCTCAAGAAGCATTCCGCCGAGAAGAGATTGCAGTTGATGGGTATCAAAGGCAATTCATTGTCCTTCTACAATAGAATGCTGTTACCTAGTATAAACCTTGTCATCCTTTGTATTTTGTCTAGAATATGTGCATTCGTTCTTTACACGACTTGATGATGATCTGGGATGTAATGAAACGTCACCACTTTTTATTTTCAGATTGTGTTGGGAATCTTATTTTCAGTTACTTTATTGTGTTTTTGTGTGTTCCATCAGTTGTTCGTTTCCTTCATTCACTTCCATATGGTTTCTCTCTCTCCCTCCTCTTCCCACATACACTGCTTCCTCAGACTCCTCAGAGTGCTGTCCCTCACTCCACACACCTGTCTCTCTTAAAGCACATTCCTCAACCTCCAAAGTCTATCCTTCACCCACGAACCTCCCGCTTCCCTTGCACTATTCCCCCTGCCCATCAACACACCTTCCCAGACTCTCAGATGTGAATTGCACATGTCAGTGAAAGTAGTAACGTGTGGGTGTATGTTATTAGTGTGTGTGTAAACGCGTGCACCTCCCTTCTCTCACAGCTTCAGCGTCACATTACAGAACGTTCACATATTTTGTATATATTAGCTGTAGCTTGGCCTTAGTGACCTAGACGACTGGATGACAGTTGTGGACTAGTGACGAGGATGAAGAAGTCTATCGCCAGAGTAAGATAGAGTTGGTGCGCCATGATGAATTCATAGCCCGTGCTACTTGGAACTTTTTGTTCCAAGTAGCGAATCTTTAACAACAACAACAATGATGAATTATCCTTGGCACATGTTTGTAGATAGTTTCAGGGTGGTTGGGAAAGGTCTGTGTATATACTGTTGCGCGAGCACATTTGTAAAGTTGTGCTGTCTTAAGCCACGATCCTTGACTTTTACAAATGTTCGTCTGATTGCTCTGATTCCAGCACAAAGAACTGCTTAAGGATGGTTGAGACTGTCCGCGGGTTATTGCCACATGGGCGGTCATCATTTATATTACTAATATTGTGTTCATTACAAAATCTCATAATCTGCACTTTATTCAACGATGGAAAAGTAGTAACACGTTTTTTTCTAAATAAAGTATAATATTTACATATCAAGATTTGAGTTTTGTCTAGACACAATTCTGATGTCTCATGGTTTGGCTAAAGCTTCGCAGGGATCTTCTTGTCGGAAGTAATATCGCACAATTACGTCTTGGAAACTTGATATGTTGCTGCAAAGTTCCGCTTCTCCATCCTCCCTCGAGTAACTCTTTGGTAGAGATTGTCGACCCTCAGCGTGTGTCCACCTGATAAAGAAACAGGAGAATCATCAAACTTATCATTAAACGTAACGTCCTGCAAATCGCCACCTATCTCGTGTACTTAGCTATGTTCAACTTCTTTAAGTCTCTCCCTCGAGAGTTTCCAGCCCGTAACCTTGCTTAAAATGTGGAACTCAAGTACACAATCACCCACGATACCTCAAGTTAACTACCAAGATGAATGACGCTCACTGCTATTACTGGAAAGTGCTTTTCGCCACCTGCTTACACCTAGATAAGAACACTGAAGGTTTATTCTGAACATGAAGTGAATTAGCTTTAACTTTCGAAATGGTTCCGGGAATCAATGTCCCCGCGGTTCGGTCTCCGACCAGGTCTCCTGGTTGGCGGCCTGATAAACTAGACTGTTAGTTGCCGCAGTCTGAAGTAGGAACATAGCCTGTTGATAGAATAGCCTTTGGAAATGTTTGTTTTTCTTGTAAAAAAGTGTTTTGAGGGTACTTCACCATTATTTACTAAGTACTACTTCACCATTATTTACTAAGTACTACTTCACCATTATTTAGAATCATTTTTTTGTAGCCTATTGGGTTTACTGTGTCCTCTGTGGTTTTTGCTGTTATTATGTTTTTAATGTCATCTGCAGTTGATGGGTAGCTATAGTTTGCGTCTTTGGCAGGTAGAGACTGAGGAAGGGAACTGGAGCAAGTACCACTAACCTGGGGTACCGAACCTTTCACGATGGATGACAGCAGTACAGTCTAGGTCGTTTTCGATCCAAAATCGGGAATTCCGGGGTCGAATCCCTTGCGGGACAAATGGCTGGGCTCGTTTCCTATCATCTAATGGGCCTGTTTATTTAGCAGTAAATAGGTACCCAGGAGTTAGACTATTATGGGGTGCACCCTGGGAAGAGTAAATAAGCTTATATATATATATATATATATATATATATATATATATATATATATATATATATATATATATATATATATATATATCACACTGGTTGCCTGTCCCCAACACAATGAATTAGTATTACAGTATAATTATTTTACTCTTGACTTATTGTTTGGATTCTGTTCATTAGCAAATTAAGAATTCATCTGCCTATTTTGCAACTATTCCATTCGTGGAATTCCATTCGGGTCTTGCTCGAAACGCTACGCGTGCTAGTGGCTGTACAAGAATGTAAGAACTTTTGTGTGTGAGTGGGGGTGTGGGTGTGGGCTATCTTCATATCTTTAAATGACGGAAAATTAATTAATTTCATCCGGTGCATACTAGATTGAATTTATTTATTATTAATATCTTTAATGACATAATTTAATTACAATTTTGCCTAATCTGAGGATTTCAATTGTCTTATTAAAGTGAGGATAATGCTGGTATTCACTGTCACGCAGGACAGAGGGTCATATATAAGACAATAGGTCTAAACTGTAGGCTGAAGCACATATATATCATGGTTACAATCAATGTTTTAATGTACGAATATGTAAAAGCAACTTTCTATTGTGCACTGCCACACAAGGGCAGGGATGGGTTCATAAGAGATGCAGCTTAAAATCAATATAAATAAAATTGTTATTCATTCTTTAATATGGACAAGCAAATTTTGGATAAATTGTTAGGATGTCGTTCAGTACACCAGATTCAATGAAATAGTTACACAGTTGGTGGTACAACAGGCCAGGAGGTCTAAAATCTTTTACGGTTTCACATTCAACAATATAGTGTTCTAGTGAATGCATTAAAGATTTATCATAGAGTTTACAATGTGAGTATTCTGGTAGTGGCTCAGCCTCACTAACCTGCCAGATGTGTCTATAGCCAAGGCGAATTCGCGCAATGACTACATCACATTGCCTGGTCCGGTTACTGTGCTGACCATACAAATACCTATTATTACAAAAGTTATCATAGCTTTTAATACTGCAGCTTTCAGGTCTCTGGGCATTTCTTAGTTCTTCTAAATCTGAATTAATTTCTTTAATTTGTATGTTTCTAATAATTGCAATAGATAGTCCAAAGTCATAATCAGTGTTTTCTCTCCTGCAAGCCTCGTTGGCCAATCGATGTACAAAGTCATGTTTTCCAACTCCAACATGGGATGGGATCCACACAAATTTTATACACTAGTTATTATCATTGGCAAAAATTACATTCCATTTAATATTAAAAGCTACTTCCGACATACATTGTGATGGGTTATTTAAAGACTGCAGAGCACTTTTAGAGTCACAGAATATCACTCCACCACCATTGAGCTTAAGGTACTCAGTGGCTAGATAAATACCCAATAGCTCAGTCTGTGTCGTGCTTGCCCAGTCGTTCAGTCTCTGTGTACTAGACATGATCATTTCATTCCCTTTATACACTGCACATGCACAACCTGTTCTACCAATACCTAATTGCATAGAGCCATCAGTAAAGGCATAGGATTCAGTTGGTATGAGATTTTGAAGATGACTGTTATTAGCTTCTAATGATATACATCTCATAGTTTCAGTGTTATACATTTGTTTTACATTGATGGGTGTATAATGTAGAAAGACCTGCACATCTTTCCAAAGGGGAATATAGTGAAAAGTTTTATCAGGACTAAGAGAGACATTCAGTTTCATAAGATTATTGGCACAACAACTGAGCCACACAGTTCAGGTAGATAAAGACAGACTAAGACAAGGGGCACACGCACTAAGGGACGCAGGTGCAAATTGAGTGCCCAAATGAGCCATAGAGATGCTAGAAAGAATTTTTTCAGCGTTAGAGTAGTAGACAATGGAATGCATTAGGGAGTGATGTGGTGGAGGCT
>WNGS01165523.1:28531444-28546705 GCA_020271785.1 Procambarus virginalis | reverse complement strand
GTATGTATAAAGAGAATTTATTGAGAGTAAATTATAAAGTGATATATATTCCAGCTCATTAACAGGATTGTAACCAGATAAGCAGAACATTGCTGTGTGTAACAAAGTTCAAGTTTCAAGACAATAATGGTTTTTCCGGTTTCGTGACAATTTTCTTTTTTTTTTCTTTTGAAAATTGATCCACCGTAGAGAATGTCGCGGAAGTATAATGTTTCGTTGTGCACGGTCATTTTGCTTAATATTTGGCAGTATCGTGCAGCGCCTTCCTAACAGCCTCGACACTTGTTGGAACCAAGGCACGTGAGCTGACGATGGTGCAGGCCCTGTAGTACTTAAATCAGGAACGACTGCCCACGTCCCCGTGTTGAGGGTGATGGTCGTGGGTGTGCTGCCGAGCGTGAGGACGTTGTGTGGTGTTGGTTGACTGTGGTGGGGTAGTTGTGTGGTGGGTGACCTGTGGGGGGTATTTTGTGTGGTGGGTGACTGGGGGGGGTATGTTGTGTGGTGGGTGACTGGGGCGGGGATATGTTGTGTGGTGGGTGACTGTGGGGGGGGGGGGGTAGTGTTTGGTAGGGGGGATGGGTGGGATATGAGTGTGGCGAGTTTTTCAAGTCAGGTTCAATATAAAACAGGTAAGCTGGCTCTACTCTTTGTATTTAATCTAACCGCTTCCTACTACACATTTTAAAGATTGCATAAAAACATTTTTTAGGCAACCCTGATAAGGTGATTACTTGCTCAAAATAGATGATTGTAATAAGTATCAAATAATGGATTATGTAGAAGGGGATACAAGATGTGGGTTTAAGCTCCAAAGGTCAATCATATAACGTTTGATATCGTTATGACTTTAAATTAGTGCCGTTTTCATGATAAGTAACACGACGCTCATCGTATCCCACACAAGCGTCGCCGTATAACAAACGTGGCGTGGGATCCGAAGGCGTGTTGTCTGTGTAATGTGCCAACGTTGCACTGGTCCTCGGCTCACCCCGACACAGTCACCGTTCACCACCCTTCACACACAAGCCAATTCTATATGACCTCTCTTACAAACTAGGTACCGAGGGTCTACAACACGCGAGAGAGGGTTGAAAACGTGTTTCACTCGACTACATTTAGTCATGTTGGACCGTCATAGGTGGGTCGAGACCGGGCCACATTGCGCAACCTTTTGAGAGTCATCCCCGGGCTCGACCAGTTACTCAACTGTCCAGAGTTATTGTCGACGAAATACCTGTTGGGTTGTTATACAATGAAACTTTATTTGAATCGACCTGATACATGGTTACTGCCGAACAGAGTCCCCCAAACCACTCCCTGACAGAACCAACAACCGACCTCGGCAGCCAACACTCCCTGCTACCGTCGACGACAGCAATGGACACTTTAGTGCTTCCAATTATTGGGGATCACTTTGGTAAGCGTTCTGGTTCGGGAGAAGGGTTCAGGCGTCACCTTTTATTTCCGGGGTGCTGGGCTCACACTGCCGATGTTGTCATGAGGTACACCCCGCTCTTGAGCCGCCGTGACTCTCCCGCACTCTCCTACTGTGGGATGATCTCTCAATCCTCCTTAGTTGGTCATCTATGTCACTGTTATTAAACATGAAACGTGTGGGGTTATGAATCTCATAGGCCAGTCGGAGTCGGCCTAAGTGCCAATGAAATACAGGCTGTTAATTCCCCCCCCCCCACACATTCATTTTCATGAAGTCTGAATAAAATTCACAGGGCCTAATCACTTATAATGCAACTTGGTGGCGAGTGAGTATAGTACTGTGGCTGTTTACCCTGGCGGACCTAGGTTCGAATCCTTGTGGGATCATTTTAATTCTGATAAACAATACATATACAGAGCTTGCGAGTCGTAGCTGGCTTGAAGACATGGAGTAGGCTGAATGCAGGGTGAGCGGGCGAGGTGGTAGGTCGCCGGCAGGTTGGCGCTGGTAGGCAGGATGGCGGGCTGGTGGCTGAGACAGGGTGGGCCGGCGTTGCTCGCGGGAAGAGTAGTGGTTGATTGGGATACAGGGTGGGGGGGGCGGGGAGGCTGGCAGGCAGGATGTATGGGTAGGTTGGCTGGTGGCTATCAGGCAGATGGCGTTTGGGCGCAGGTGGGTGGATGACTGGAGGCGTTGGGGGATGGGTGCGCAGTGCTGGGAGGCACGGGCGAGGAGGTACAACTGGACACTGAGTAGTCCTGACCGCCTCATCTGTACGGCCGTGGGGGGTAGTGAGCGGGACAGGGTGGGGGTCAGCAGGACAATGGTGGAGGGAAGTGTACAATACATCAACCTAATCTCAAGATTCTCTATTTACTTCATTTAAATGATTGGTGCGCGCGGTGAACGCCTTGGGGTGGCCGTCAAGTGCTCACATTCATCTACGGCAACGGCATTTTTATGTGTACACCAGCATCCATCTCTCTACTCTTCTCTCTTCTCTACTCTCTCTCTCTCTCTCTCTCTCTCTCTCTCTCTCCTCTCTCTCTCTCTCTCTTCCTCTCTCTCTCTATCTCTTTCTCTTTTCTCTCTCTCTCTTTTTCTTCTCTCTCTTCTCTCTCTCTTTCTCTCTCTCTCTTTCTCTCTTCTCTTTCTCTTCCTCTCTTCTCTCTCTCTTCTCATCTCTCTCTTTCTCTCTCTCTTTCCTTCCTTTCTCTCCCCCCCTCGTTCGCTCTCCCCTCTCCCACCTCCTTAGCACAGGATGGTTAGTCCTACAGCGGGCATGTGATCAGTAGTCTGCACTGGCAAACTTTACATGCATTATGAGAGCATATCCTCAATAACACGACGAGAGTTAGTAAAGTGACTACATAGTTTCCCGGTACCTCATGCCGACAAGTCTAAAGGGTCTAATAACTGGACATTCAGTAATGTAGTGTGTGAGATGACCCAGTTCCTGCACAGTTGCCTGCCTCAGGTAACAGTAACCTGGCCTGATCCTGGCCACGACTGTGTTGCACTGTCTGGTGGAAGTTTTGTACTGCCCACGTTCATTGGTTTCGGATCTGAACAAGTTATTGCTTTTTATACTGGTGCTTTCAGGCCTTTAGGAGTCTGTAATTTCCCTATAGGTCTGAATGTTTGGAACAATATAGTCTTGGCAATAGAGATGAGGATACCTAGCTCCAATTCAACTTTATCCTTATTACATGCTAATTTGGCTGCAATGTCTGTCATTATGATGGGATATATTTATGCGAAATAGTATTCATGTGAGTTATATTTCAAATCCTTTATTCTGTGCAGCGAGCAGGTTACTTAAAATTGTTAATATAAGTTTATTGAAGAAGTGTTTTTAAAGCGCTTGAAGAGGAAACTTCGAATCATAGAAAAATTAATCCTCCTGTGGTTTTACAAAAAACTAAAACTGATAAATATATCTTTAGGCAAGACGACCTGTATTTTAGATTTGACTTAATGAAAATCGAACAGGTAGGTGAGGAGGGACTAGATGTCCATATTGCTTAGTGTGGCACTGCAGCCTACCACAACTCGCTTATGACACTCCTATATCCTACATGTTATATGTGTGAAAGTTGTGTGAGGCTAGCCCCAAACATCTGGCCTCCAACCTCAGACACATTCGTCGTTCTCTTATATATATACAGTAAGGGGGGGAGGGGTACTCAGGTCTGTCTTTCATTTGTCCATATATTCATCTATCTATCCATGTCTATACATCTGCCTTTATATCTACCCATTCATCAACTCATCTATCCATCCCTCCCTCCATTCATCCATCCATCTAGAGTGTGTGTCTCTTTCTCACTCTCCCGTGTATAACAAATATGATTGTCTAATGTATGAGTGGTCACCAGTGAGAGGAGCTTAGTGACGTAAAGGACTGAAAATGATTAGTTACCGCGTTATGCTGATGAAGGAGCATAGTATGACAAACCTTAGAAGCTGTGGGAGGATTGTCTGTTTTATGCGAATACGGGCAAAGTATGGACAGTAGGAAATTTCTTAATTTTCCCTAGATCAGTGAATATATATATATATATATATATATATATATATATATATATATATATATATATATATATATATATATATATATATATATATAAAGGAACAATTTTCATTAAACATTTGTTTTTAAACTATTTAGCTGTGTAGCCGGCGGTCAGAGGCAAAAATGGTGGTGGGGGTCTGAAAGTGACCCTGGCATCCTGTTCTCTAATGAATTCTGGCGACCCCAACCCAACCTGTGTTCGTCTCGTACCCCAGACCATTCTCTCTGCCGATTAGGGTTAAGCTCTAGCCCCAAGCCTCTAGTCTCGAGCTTTGGTCAGACATTTGCACCTAGCAAAGTCCGAGTCAGAGTCTCCTTCCAGATCTCCTCCATCTCCCTTCGCACACCACTCAAGTCTCTCACCCCTCATATATCTCTCACACACCCCTCATATATCTCTCACACACCCCTCATATATCTCTCACACACCCCTCATGTGAGTCTCAGACGTCCTTCCCGTCTCGTGTCATTGCAATCGTCTTCAATACACACTGTCTTTACCACTGCAAAGATCGTCACGCCATCGTGTCTTCCCCTCCCACGCCTCCCACGACAAACTCGACAATATATGAACGATTGTTATAACACCGCCTTCAGTATGAAGATGATGAGAGACTCGGCATCTGCCACACTGCTTAGAGACAAATGATCGTGTCTGGAGGGCGGCAAGTGTTGCCGACACGCTGCTTGTATACCAACTGACTTAAGAAGTGCTGCCTTTCTCATCAACTATTCCCATTGTGTAGAATGTACACTGTTAATGACACCACCTGTCACTCAAGTGTCACACACGCAAGTAATTTCACCTAATGCATCGCATACTTAACGGAATCGACCAATTCCTTAAAATCGCAGGGTTTAGTCAAATGTTAAAGCTCCGTAATATTAAGTGATGTGTTCTGAGTGTTGATGTCTATAACTTAAGTTCGGACCTTTCTATAAAGGTCCAAAGGCGTCGATGTCTATAAGCAGGCGATGAGTCACAATAACGTGGCTAAAGTACAACCCGTCCTCGCAAATTCGTATAGTCAATATTGACTTATTAAATAAATGAATAGGTGACATACTAAACATAATAGTTTACCTTGAAAAGCTTCATAGAAAACACCGACCTTACCTAACCTTGTTAGTATGTTAAGATAAGCGTCTTATTGCTTCGTAATTACAATTATTACTTAACCTATACCTATAATAGGTACCTATACCTATAATAGGTTAAGTAACAATTGTAATTACGAAGGTATAAGACGCTTATCTTAACATACTAACAAGGTTAGGTAAGGTCGGTGTTTTCTATGAAGCTTTTCAAGGTAAACTATTATGTTTAGTATGTCACCTATTCACGTATTTAATAAGTCAATATTGACTATACGAATTTGCGAGGACGGGTTGCTAAAGTATGTTGACCAGACCACACACTAGTAGGTGAAGGGACGACGACGTTTCGATCCGGCCTTGATCCATTCTCAAGTCGATTGTGTCGTCGTCCCTTCACCTTCTAGTGTGTGGTCGGGTCGGCGTCTATAACTTTATGGGCATAAGTTCGGACCTTTCTGCTTAGGGAAAACAATTATACTTTTTTACTGATACTGACCGTTAAGTCGTGATGTGATCGGGCTGCATATGGGTCCTTTAGTATAGTGGTCTACGTTCTCAACTCATAATCGGAGATCCCGGGTTCAGTTTCCAAGCAGAACAGTAGTAGTGAGGCACGTTTCCCTTTCACCCGATAGCTCCTCATCTAGCAGTCAACAGGTATCCGGGAGTTTTGTAGCTGTTGTGGGTTGCATCACTGGTAAGCCCATTAGTTGGACCTAGTGGGAAGACCTTGATACAAATTAGAGTACAGGCTTCATATCTCCGGTAACGGGAGTTTATATATAGTTGTAACTAATAATCGAAATCCCAACTGGACAACACTTACCAATATTGACTTTTTGTAAATACTGTCAGGTCACCTGAGCACTTTGCTGACACTGGCTACATTCTGTGTCAGCAGCTCTTACTTCAGCAGCCGCCATGTTCTCCAAATATAAGATGTTCACGTACTAGTGTTCCACTTACATATACAGAAAAAAAATCTCGTTTGATTTTGTCATTGATATGTATCATATTAGTGTGATTTCTGCCTCTAATGTTGGAGCTTAGGGAGGATGACGACGTTGCCTACACCTGAGTTCTTGTGAGTCTTACCTCAAACTTGGGGACTGGCATCAGGAGGGGCCTCCAGATTTCCTGAAATTTCGGCAGAAATCTAGTTATACGACTTTTTATCACGTCCCAGGGTGGTCCAGTGGTTAGCGTCAGCGGCTGGAATTCTCTCGGTCGCGGGTTCAAGTCACTTCAGTGCTCCATTTGATTTTCTCTAATAATAATACTAATAATTAATAACATTATTATTAAGAAAATCCACCTGGGCTGTGAGGTGGGCCCGAATCTACGACCAAGGCATTGCTAGCCGCATACGCTACCACTGGACCACCGGAGTTCGTACAAGTCATACAACCGTATTTCTACTGAAATCACAAAGTCTCGAGGCCCCTACTTAAGCCAGTAAAAGTTTTGCTGTATGACCCAGAAGCACTCTGGTGGAAGTGCCACCTCACAGCCCTAGTGGATTTTCTCATTGATATATATCACGTTAGGATGAGTTCCTTGTTTCTGAAGTTGGGGTGTAAAGTGTAGGAGCACTTTGCCCTTCCAAATGAGTGTTTGTGAGTCATAAATAAACACTTGGGGACTGGCTTCAGTAGGGGGCCTCCAGATATCCTGTGATTTCAGTATAAATACGGTTGTACGATTTGTACAAGTCTCGATGGTCCAGTGGTAGAGTATTCGACTGGCAATGACTTGGTCGTAGGTTCGCGCCCACCTCACAGCCCTGGTGGATTTTTTCATTGATATATATCACGTGATATAGTGTGATTTCTGTGCGTTAATAATAAAGAATCTAAAGCATAAAAATAGTCTTAAGGAAGTTCAGAAATACGCCCCTAAAATTGCACTAGCTGTTACCTGATCAACCGGGCTGTGATTTATACGTCAGGCTGCGAGCAGCCGCGTCCAACACCCTGGTTGACCAGCCCAGCAACCAGGAGGCCTGGTCGAGGACCGGGCCGCGGGTACGTTGAGCCCCGAAATCATTGCAAGGTAAGGAGATAAAAGAAGTCTTTTTAGGAACAAAATTTAGCAACCCATGAAGGTTGAAGAATCACGGGGTTATGATCACAACCTACAATATAACGAGAGGAAGTATATGTGGCTAAGTCTAGCCGGTTTAGAATGCGTTGTAATAGAGCACGAGAAGTAAAAATGGAAGGGACAAATGAGTCAAGGGGATATATGGAAATACTCAAACAACATGATAGAAGAACTAGAAGATTGTCTCAAGACAATCGACTTGAGAATGGTCCAGGACGGACCGAAACGTCGTCGTCCCTTCACCTTCTAGTGTGTGGTTTGGTCAACATATTTCAGCCACGTTGTTGTGACTCGTCGTCTGCTACATGATAGAAGTAAATGAAGAGGTCTTTCCCCTAGGAGACCAGCGATAACGAGGTGGGACCCAAGAGTTGCGACTGTCCTGCAGATACAAGTCAACCCGTCCTCGACTCAAGTCCATTCCATCCAGCGGTCGACCCCACAGACGCATTCATAAATTTTTACATGCTGTTCATTCAAAACGGGAATTTCCTCAAATATAAATTAATATAAAATAGCATATTGTGCATATATAGGTATAGGTTAGGTTAGGTGTTTAAGTTCTGTTGGCGATTATTTGTATTTGTAGTACGTGGGTNATACATAGAGGTCCAAGTTATACATGGAACGTGTGGAGATATCAGGTGACTTGTGTTACTGTGCCGAAGGTGTACAATAATAACAGTTAAGAACATAAGAACAAAGGCAACTGCAGAAGGCCTATTGGCCCATACGAGGCAGCTCCTATTTATAACCACCCAATCCCGCTCATATACATGTCCACCCATGCTTGAAACAATCGAGGGATCCCACCTCCACCACGTTACGCGGTAATTGGTTCCACAAATCAACAACCCTGTTACCGAACCAGTATTTACCCAAGTCTTTCAGTTGTGCGGGGAAGTCTACATCATGTAATGATTTCCTCCAGTAAAAACAGTTTTTCTCTCCTTCGGGCCGTTTCACCCATCAGAAGGAAACATACACCTCACCGTTACTGATATGTTTGTACTTGTCACTCATTAAGCCTGTCGTTCTTGACATTCTCTTTAGGGCGTTGGGTGTAGAGTTGCCTCGTACGGTCCAGGCGGCCCAGGGAGGGGGAGGGGTGATAGTGCCACTTAACGTTTAAGATCACGTTCCGAGTCAGAATCGGCAGCGAAAACCCTCGTTCCGTGTTAATGGCCCCGTGGGACCTGCCTTTATAATTGTTGATTTTCAGAAATAAAGCATTTGCTGCCAGGTGATGCGGAGAGAATACTTAAGGACGAGCCATTCTGTATTATTTCTTGGAGGATGGGATCCCATCCTCCGAAGGATTCCATCCCATCCTGGTGGATAGGACAGAAAAATGACCTCGGTGCTTAAATATATTTAGTTCAAAACTACATTGTTTCAGTATGAGCTGCAGTTATATTTTTTAACTTTGTCTTTCAAATAGTCATATTACTTTAACTGCATGACCCTTCAGAGGATTCGAACCCAGGCCGCCAGGGGTCTTCCATCAACGGCACTGATCATTGCACCAGCGATCATCTATGGTTGTGTGTGTGTGTGTGTATATATAATATATATATATATATACATATAATATATATAATATATATATATATATATATATATATATATATATATATATATATATATATAATAATTCCATTACACCTTGGAACCAGGCATTATGATGTTAGCCACACAGGGAAACTAGCTATTAGTACATTAATTCCACTTTGGAAGCCAGCAATTATTGCTGCTAATATGTCCCAACACTCACATTTTTGTTATTCCTATTGGGCAGCCGACAGTGCCGGGATGACCCCAAATTGTGGCCATTTAAGTGTTAGGAGCCCAGGCGGCCCAGGAGCTTGAGCTGACTCTGGCACAAACAGTTGTGCCGTGGGAGTCGACTCCTCGAAAAAATTGTAGCCCCGCCACGTACCGAGTTCGCGAAGGGATTACAATGACAGCAGATCCCTTTTAATAGGATCAATGGGGCCAGCTCTGACCCGCATGTGTTGGTCACCTACCCTTCACAAGTCACTATGCAAAGTTGGATAAGATTAATCCCAAGCTCCAATCTTGGGATTAATCTGGCCTCCAATCTTGGACAGACAGACATTTTCTCTTGAAGATAAGGATAGATAATACAACTTTATGTAGATAGATACTTTGTGAAGTTAATTTTTTGTTTTTTAAATAATATCAATCACAATAAATCTTACCTTAAGACCATCGGTGTTAATTTTATCAGCAACATAACAAGAAGAATATTACGTCCGCCAGTTTGAGTATTCAATAAGCTATAATATCTTTAAATGCTCACTCAAACGAACCATGTAAACAAACCTCACAGTTGTTGTAGCTAACTTGTGTATTTGCAATTTGCCGCTTTTCTGTCAAATGTGATAAAATCTTAATGTTCTTAAAGCTGTTCTGTCCCTAGATATCCACGTGTAAAGTAAAACCAAGCTATTGGAATATTCTGAAGTCATACAGGTGTCTAATAACTGGTGGTGATGGTGATTTCAACACTAAGGGGGGGGGGGGATATTGTGTAATCCGTTGAGGGTTTGTAATCGTAAAATGATTAAGAGCCCCCTTTTCTAAACTAAACTCGCCTAACTAAGAAACCATCTTAACTAAGGTTACCTTACATTGCCAGACTGGCAGTGATTATGGAGGGTAATAAAACGAGCAGGTCGGTGACTTCAAGGGTATGCAATATGCCTCGTTTTTTATGCCTGGAAGCTACGCATGGCGGACATACTTCATAATCACTGCACGTTATACTGATGTATGTTTTTTTAAATCAAAGTGTATAAATATATCGAGGATATCGAGACTCGCTCCTCTCCAGTGGCATTTACAGATATGGAGAATGCTTCAGCTCTTAACTTTTTAGCATTGATATATGTTATTCTGTGCGAGTAAAGGTCCAAGATTATGAATTTCTAGATTAATGAACAAATCTGTGAACTTATTGTGATTTCTGTGTGTAATCTCAAGACTACTTACGAGGAGACTATCAAGGAATGAGAGAGGAATTGCAAAACATCACTGGAGGGAGTTAATAGGAGATCAAGGCGTGGATGAATCATGGGAAAACTTAAGAAAGGCCATCCTTGAACATGTTCAAAAATATGTACCAAGGAAGAGAAAAGATGGATGAAATGGAAAAGTTGGATGACATGCAGTAAAAGAGCTCTAATAAATAAGCCCAACCTCTCGAGCAGGTAGGTATCAATCCTCAAAGAACATATGAACAACATAGATTATGAGATAGGCAGAATAGGGCGGAACCACATAGATTATGAGATATACAGAAAGGCCTAAATTCAGCCACCCAGGAGGTTAGGTCAGCCAATAGAAACTACGCTTAAGTTTCTCCAAAAGAAAGCTGGCTTAAAACATAAAGATGCAAAGTCTTTCTATACCTATTTACAAAGTAAAACTAAATAAAAAAACTAGGTAGGACCCATAAAGATGAGACCATCCAAGTTATAATTAAAAATAGGGCAGATGACACCGAATTGATACTTTAAACAAGTGTTCACACTAGAGAATTCAGAATATTCCAATACCCACACAAATGTTTGAAGATGAAGATAATGAATTAAAGGATATCCCCATAACTTGCTATGTAATCAGGAGAGCATTGATGAACTGAGATTCAACAGCTCCGGCTGTGGACGGAATTCAGTCCAAAGTCATTAAGGAACTACAGAGGAACTATGTCTACCATTGAACCCTTTCTCGGAAAATATCTAGACCGAGGGATAGTTCCCTTAGATTGGAAATATTCAAATGTCATCCCATCTTCAAAAAAATGCAGAAAGAAAGCTGCAGAAAACTGCCGTTCGATCAGTTTGACTTCACAAATCAGCAAACTCAGAGAATCCTGAGGGAGTTATCCACTATCTAACCGTGAACAGTCTAATAAAAATGCATCATGGTATTGTTAAAAACAAATCCTGCCTTACAAACCGGCTCATATAAACTAGTGGGAGCTGCAGTAAAATAAAAAAAAAATATATGGATAGGAGGCTTGCTTTCGGGAAAAGGTAGTTATTCAACTATATAAATCTATTGTGCCTCCCCACATGGATTATTGCCCCAAGCATAGAGACCGTGTCTTTAGAAAGGCATATCTGCATTTAAAAAAGTACAAGACTCGGCGACAAAAATCATTGCTGAACTAAGTCTACTCTCATACTAGGAACAGTTGAGCGCCACAGGGCTACCAATACCGCAAACCAGACATGACAGGGCTGATCTTCTAGAAACTTTTGAAAATATTGAACAACTTGGTGGATATTGATGCAGCCCACTTCTTCAAAAGGTCAGATGCAACACGAACAAGGAGCAATAGATTCAAGCTCTACAAACCACAATGTAGGATAGTAAACAGGAGATGCTTTTTCACCCATATGGTTATAATGTAACCCCCTACCTGCTGAAGCCTTAAATGCCAAAACCCTATTAAAATTTAAGATCCAAATAAATAAAATAATCAGGAAAACGCAAGTACCTTTGACAAGCCGCCGGGTCCCTGTCCTCGTCGAAGCCACTAGAGATATAGGGCCCACAGGTTAGGTAATTGGCAGCTATAGCCTAACCATTAACTAATAACATTAACCCTCTAAAAATGTACAACTCATTCTAGATATTTTAGAAAAAACAGCAAGAAGGCGGGTTGGAAGGGCGGACTCGTGGTAATAGCCCAGATATGTGTAGGTTTAGGCGCAGTGGTTATTCATCGCTGCCTTGACAAGGAGAAGGAGTGGGTGGTAATTGGTAGGTTGAAGGTGGGTGGGTGGGGGACGTGGAAGAACTTGAGGGAGGCATTTTACACGGCCATGCAGGAAGCTATGAAAACAAGCGGAGCTGAAAGTGGACGACCCTGTGGGAAATAACGTTGGATTTAGTGGGCAATTCCTCTCTCATTGTAGCGTGGCCGGGAGCACATCCTCTGTAATGCCGCATGTCTCATTCAAGTTTACACTCGGGTGACTTGCAGCGACAACACGGAGCGGAGACATCGTAAGAAATTGACGATTAAGCTCTTGCCGACTGAGTGGGTAATACGTGTGTAATTAAGCCAGGCAGGAATGAGAAGTAGGAAGATGTAAGTGAGCACATTTTGTGCATCTTGATGTACGTGACTACTTAACACGTGACAAGCTTTTCCGATGACTGTATTTAGCTAACACGATCTGCACTAACGATGACTGTATTTAGCCGACTGAAACAAAGTTCGATTCTTTGGCAGTTTAAAGATATTTTGCCACATTTCTGTTCTATAACACTTCTGTTCACCAAACAGTAAACAGGTACCAGACAGTTAGTCATTTCAGGAAAAGTCATTCATTGGCTGAAGGGACCTAGATAAACCTTTCCAGTCTCCGGCCAATGGCAAACCGGTAACCATCTCGTCACATACACAGGGCGAGGGGGGGGGGGGCAGGAGCACTTACCTGCCAAACATTATTGCCGTACAAGAGTCTTACTTCACAGGTGGGATACAGTGGTCACTGAACAACCCAGCCTCTCATCCAATAGGTCTTATTACTTCTCACTTTGTAGGTCTTAACTAATAGGTCTCACTTTGTACTTTATGGTCTCCAACGTACGCATTACAGCGTACTATGAAAAGTAGTGGCTCACAAATATCAGTGTTTTCTGTACATCGGAAGGTTAGGTGGGTTGCTTTGGTTGGAACGTTTCTGGTTTGGTTAGCACTGTGTATTCTGTACGTCGTGTAAATATCAAGAGGACGGGCTGCACTGGGATATACATAAATTACCTGTTTCAATTGTTTGAGACTTTACACTATGTAACTAACTTATTAAGTCTGACACTTAGCCAAACGAGTTTTAAGTATCAGCTCCTGAGCCCATTATGTGACGGACATTTCCAGTGCTTTAATTGCTGATAGAACAGCAAATTTCAAAGTTTTCCCTGGCGTGTGTGTGTGTGTGTATTCATATATATATATATATATATATATATATATATATATATATATATATATATATATATATATATATATATATATATATATATATATACTGTATATCTATTAATTGTGTAACTAACGTCAAAAGATTATTTGCTTAGCTAAACGAACTAGAGGGTTCAGTTCTTGAACCGATTATATGCCTCTGTAACCCTTTCCACCACCGCCCTCGGGATGGGTATGGGATGCATAAGAAAAGAAAAGAATCCATAATACTCTTGCCACACGACGACTGCTTCAGCAGCCCGAGTTGCCCTTCCGTGAACCTTGTGGTATCCAGAATCATTGCTAAACATGCCTTGAGCTCAACCATATCCTGTGCTCAGCTCATCTGCAATTTCTCTTATCTTGATACGACGATCACGACTGATTATGACATCATAATTAGTCATATCATCATTTGTTGATACGAAGGCTTTACGTCGCCTCCCTTGGTGCTCGGTTAGCGTTCCATCATTACAGTCACACAATTCGCACATCAGGAACTGCAAAGTGTTACATGGGGTCTTCCTCACTTGTTTGAGCAATTGTATGAGTTTTACACAATTTCATGCACGCCTTGGCTGGTACTTGAGAATCTGGATCGGGTGCTGCGCTTGTTCGTTTTCACGGCTTAACAAGCCAAAAACTTAATGGTTTTGCCTATTCGGTAGAGCGAGAACCCAAGCAACCCACCAAACTATGGATGTCGATGCTCATTAGTCCAAGAAAACGTTAGTATTAGTTTACTAAATTGCAGAATTTTGGACGTTCTAGTCGATAGCGTCAAAACTTCAATGCATAATAAAATGTGAGGACATGGTAGAGGGAAGGAGAAGGCATAACAAGACAGTGGAATTCCAGATCATTTGTTGAGAAGAAAGAGAAAGATATGCTAAGGGAGTCTAAAGACATTTAATTTAGTATTCGCAAGAGCTCGTGTCATTTTTAAGAACTCATCAAGCTCAGTATTAGGACGGTGGTGTCTACGATGGGTAGCTTCCGGTGCGTGCCAGCAACCACTACTGGCGGCGGCGATAAAGGAGCAACGCGATCACTAGGAAAATTGTCTCTCCATTAACTTTAAGGTGTCGTAAAGAGGGAGAGATTTGGGTGGATCCGTTTATCTTAACCGACTCGGCAGAATTTCATTGCGTCAGCTCATTTCCAGATCGCTTCTGACTCGAACTAGCAGGACATCCAGACACCGCTTGTAGGTAACTTTAAAAGGAACGTTGGCAGTGAAACGGCTCATTTCTCCGGGGGCAAACTGTTAAGACGATGTTAAATTAACGTTGCTTAAAAATTACTTAAACATGTCCCAGTAGACAAAATATGCTTGTGTAATGTTTTAATACAAATTGTATCAAGGTGTAGTCAATGGTGGATCAACGTTTTATCAACGCATATTTATTCATAGTTAAATAAACTTTGAGGATTTGTCGGAGGAGAATGTTATTCGGTCAGAACGTGTTATACTCTCAATACTTTCATGGTGGTGCAAAACGAGGTGTTAATTTTTGTTTTATTTGCCCCGAAGGGCGAGTTTATTGGGCAGCGCCACTCATGACGTGAGTGAACATACTTCCATAGCAGCGTGTATAACACCACCAATAGGAAGAAAACCCGCTGGGTTGTTCATCCTGTCAATTGTACCCAGAAACAGCTGGGCCTTGCTTAACTGTCTCAAGTGAACAGCTTATGAAACAAAGACTTAACTTTTGTCCATCCCTAAAATTTACGTTATCTTGCGGAACGGGGGGGGGGGGGGGAACTTTTTAAGAACAGTGTCTATATTTTGTCTATATTTGACAAATAGAATTTTTCCAACTCGAACAATATAGGGTTTATAATACTACACATATTTCTAATGTCTCTTAGAGGTTCACATTCTCACAGGTAGTGGTCAAGGTTGTGTCCGTCACTCACCACAGATTCTTGAGCACCGTTGCTTAGCTGTTGTTTCCATCCCAAATCGATACGGATATTATAATAATGACAAATTCTTCGTATTACTGATTCTCTCCCGCGGCCAGGTATGGGTATTCT
>WNGS01165523.1:28507705-28524612 GCA_020271785.1 Procambarus virginalis | reverse complement strand
TCTCTCAGCTGGAACACGTTCAGCTGCGGCTGGAGCTCAAAGACAAAGTAATCAATTCGTACTGTGTTTCGAGACCGTATATATGTAAAATCATTTGTTTCCAATAGTCTACTGTCGATTAGCCCTTAACGTATCTGCCGTCTTCGTCTTCTCTGGCTGCTGCGCCTACAAAACGTCCTCGCTGTGTGCGTCCTGGCCGTGCTGGAGGATGGTGTGGAGGCACGGCCTTCTGCTGTGTTGGGCTTGGTTTCCCTGTATTTGAAGCTGCTGTCCTGCGCCGTGTGTTGGTGAGCCCGTGCATCTGGTACCGCCTCTGATGGTGAGCCCGTGCTTCTGGTACCGCCTCTGATGGTGTGCAGCTGGAGCCTAAGCGTTCACGGCGTTCTTCTTCTGCCTGGGCTGATGTGCGGGAGTTCGACGACTGTGGGTCTTCAGGCGTCGGCGGGGTGGTTCCAGATGCATTGCTCTCTACGGTCGGAGGTCCATGTTCCTGCTGCTGCCGGTGAATGTGTCGTAGACTTACTTCATGTTTTTTCTCCTGCAGGGGGCTTCTCTGCAGTGAGGGGGGGGGGGTGGTCGCTCCTCCTGACGTGGATGGTGCCACACAAACAGCACGGCTCGGGCCGTGCCTGTTTGTGTGCTACCTTGGGCATAAACTCATACAGGTTAGGAGGCAGTTTTTTGACCTGAACATGGCACGATTGAGAACAATCTCTCTTAAGACTTTACACATGCAAGATGTAAGAGTCTGAATTCAGACTCATCACATGCAAGATGTAATGGGTCTGAGATACACCGCGATACAGGTGTATCTCAGTAATCTACTGAGATACACACTGACAAAAGACGAAAATGAGAGAGTAGCAATATCAAAAGTATTTAATTTAATCAAGACATGTCAACTGATATTGGGAAGAGTTAAAAAAAATCAGGAAAACAATAAAATAATATACAATGCAAGGAAATGAGAAAATAATACAAAACAATATACAAGTGGAACCAGCCGAACGTAGTAGTCACCCAACGGAACGGGCGAATGACCACCGCACTATCACCTCCACTTCGAAACAACAGAACGTCTACCACCTCGGCGGCACATTCTAGGTTTACGACACAAGCAGCCTAGTGACGTAAACCTTGATGCATTACAAACAAGAAGAGCTACGCGAAAAGGTTGCAAAATTTCATATAAATAATATTGCAGTCACATAGAGATGAACCTTGGGTAAATACTTGTTTCGGTAAAAGGGTTGTGATTTGTGGAACCAATTACCGCGTAACGTGGTGGAGGGGGGGGGTCCCTCGATTGTTTCAAACTTGATCGCGAAATTTGCCTTTATTTACATGTTGAATTGAAATAAGTTTATTGAGGTAAAATACACACAAAGGGATGAGGTAGCTCAAGCTATTCTCACCCCGTTCAGTACATCGTGTTAATACATACATATAAACACATCACAAACAATAAACATATTACCAAACATCCTGAGTTTATTAACATGTTGGTAATGGAATGTCTAATTTCAATGTCGAATTGTCAGCCCACTGTCAACATTTCTAAATAAATAGTAGAAAGATTTTGAAAATTCCAGCTTTTTTTTTGTCTTCGAATGCAGAATATAAATTATTTGTATTTAAAGTTTGTGAAGTGTTAATATTGATGGTGGTTTGTTTTTGCATGATGCGAGGAACGTGGTCAAACACCGCTGGCCTCCGAGTGCGTCACCCGGCTCTCCACTCTTAAAACAAACTCAGAATTTTGTTTCTTGGTAAAACTTGTATAATAATTTTATATACATACTTTTTTCACGCTCTTGTGGCGCAAATAACGTGGAGATATTTATTTTTTTCCAGTCATTCTGCATGAATTTACACATCCTATATTTATCTTGGGAAATAAATGCTTTGTAGCTGTTAGCCTCATAATCGAGACGCTCTGTTTATAACAAACAGGAAATGTTTAATGGAAATTTAATGTAGCGTTAAATTACTCGTTATCCATTGTGATGTATTTATTGAATATACAAGTTTTAACTATGTCACTCTATGCTTGCATCTAATTATCAATAAATTAAGAAGTTATCTTTAACGTAGATGTATTTAGAAGCCTAGATTTAGTTGGCACATGTTTCGTAATTGCCTGTCAGTATTTACCTTTCAATGCCTACGAGCGAGTGAGGTCGAGAGCTTTATGCCCTGCCTACTGCTTTGTTGTACCTGTGTTGTTCCAGTTGTTATAATTGTACACTGTTGTACCTGTTGCGTTATAATTTTAATTATTTTGATCAAATAATTTGTCGAATCCGGCCTTTAAAGATGTGGATGGAGGTGGTTTCCAAAACTACTGTCAGTACATTCCGCTTCTTGTCCACCGGTACTGGGGGACGAGTATTTCCTTACATTCCTTCGGCTTGTTTCCATTTCCAGCTTCCACCTGTGTCCTCTAGTCCCGCTTTCTCTCAATTTTAAGAGGCTGTCCTTGTCCTGCTTGTCTGTTCCTCTCAGTATCTTGCCTGTTATGGGTGTATCTATTCTGTTTTTTTTCCTATTCTCTGTTGTAAATATTTAATTCCATTATCCTATTCTTGTAGCTTAACCCTCATAGCGCTTGTTGCAAACCTTTTATTAATTTTGGTTTTATGCTTTACAGGAAATTGCCTGCAGGTACTGCATATTCCAGTATTTATTTAATAAATAGTATGTAGATTGTCTTGAAAGAATCCTGATTTACGTTTCTAAATGATCTAATGTTTGCCAGCAGTGTTGGAAATATATCCACTCCCAAACCTTAATTCCTGTAGTTGCCTTTCCCTTATGGTGTAAATATGCCCTGGCCTCCTTTTTCCTTTTCCCAACTTCATTACCTTACACTTGTTGGAAATTTATTCCATCAACTACATGTTTGCACTCTCCTGAAGTTTGTCAAGGTCCTCCTGTAACTTCCTGCAATCCTCATCAGCTTTGCGTATTCTTCAAACATAGATGTATACATATAAATACCTCCCTCGGGTAGATCGTTCTCATAAAATTGG
Organism: Procambarus virginalis; assembly: GCA_020271785.1. NCBI lineage: Eukaryota > Metazoa > Arthropoda > Malacostraca > Decapoda > Cambaridae > Procambarus > Procambarus virginalis. The sequence continues at coordinate 28,521,580 of WNGS01165523.1, read as the reverse complement.
AATAGCAGGGGTATCAAGACTGAGCCTTATGGGACCCCATTTGTTTAATTCCTCCAGCTTGAAACCTCTTCTCTCAATAACTCTGTACTTTCTGTTCTTCGGGTACTCAGTTAAGTGGTGGTGGTTTCTCTCTTATGTTTCTTCTGTAAAATGCTGATTTAAGAAGAGTGTCTGCCATGTCTACCAGTCATGCTCTCCATGTCTCGTCTCCCCCACGGAGGTCCTTATTTATCCAGTCTATTTCCCTGTGGTTAAAATCCCCTAGTATTAGATAGGGGATTTTAACCACGAAGGAGGTTTAAAGGTTTCGCCTCCTTTGTCACTGTGGCAGTTTTTTCCATTACCTTTTGTCAATTGTTGAATTTATCCGTTGTGTGTTGTAATCTTCCCTAAGCCTTGTATTGTTTGGTTGGGGGGAGTGTAAATCACCGCTACCACTATCTTCATGTCTCCCACTGTTGTTGTTGCTTGTATGCATTCCTGTCGGTCAGATTCGTATTATAATTTTAGTAATTTAAAGCTTCAGTGTTGCTGTATCAACTGGATTACGCCACCCAACTTATCCTTTAGCCTGTCCTTCCTTATTACTTGATAACCTCAGTAGCTGTTTGTGGCGCATCGTCGTATCTGATTGTGTTAAGTAAACCTTGATAACTTTGTCTTGGTCTGATGCTCAGCAAGTAGTATGTAAGAGGCGGCGTTGTCTTTCAAATATTATATTAAAAATAATAAGACTTTACAAATTTTTGTATGGGAATCACAATATTATTTTTGTGATTCAACTAAAGAGTTTTTCGATTTATAATACATAATAAATTATCCCCGGTTATGTCCCCTCTATATGTACATGCATCAGGATACTGAAGCAACATTACATGTTTGTGTCACCTGAAATGCTCAACCATTTCCACCACGGGTCCGTCAAAATATTTTTATTTAAATATTCTGACGGCGAGGTTGATTCCAAGGGATTTGTCTGGACGTTGTGCTGGGAATACTCTTAGTATATTGTGCTGGAATGCTCTCTCAGCATGTGCGGGGAGTACGTACGTACGAGCGCGCGCGCACGCGCACACACACACACACACACACACACACACACACACACACACACACACACACACACACACACACACACACACCCACACACACACACACACACACACACACACACACACACAACACACACACACACCCACCCCCCCCCCCCCCCCCACCACCCCCCCCCCCTCCACCCCCCACCCCACCCCCCCCTACCCCCCACTCCCCCTCTACCTCACTCAATTAATCAATCAATCAATCAATCTGTTGCACCCCACTCCCAGGGTACAGGTGTTGGGTACCCGATACCCCACACCTGGGATATCTGCGGAAAAAAATTGCAGATAGCACTTACGCAAACACTCGCGAAACCTGTACATCTTTCATCAGTCATGGCAGCTTTGTTTACATATATTTCAGTTTACCATCTTCAAACCTTTACAACTCAACGTTATTATTGTTATATACAACCGCGTAGTGCTTCGGAGTTTCTAAGTCGATTAATGAATGTAAACAAAGCCGCTATGATTGAGCAAAGATGTACAGGTTTCGAAAATGTATACTTAAATGCTTGATGAAGCCTAGCCGAGCTTCGAGTGAACTGTAGTTGGTCGACTGTTACACTCCCTGATAGTGCGAGAGTGTCACGTGCAGCGAAGAGTGAAACGCTGAGGCATATGCTTAGTCTAGCGTGAATAAATACGAGAAGAGCCCAGAGTGAATAAATGAAAGAGATGCCTCCTGTGCTGCACTCAATGGAAGCAACTGTTCACTAGAGGGAGCCATCAGTCCGGGGAACCATCTCACATTGTATACCGTGACACCTTTCTCGTCCAATCCATTGAATTAATCTCAACGGGTTGAGAATTGTTAGTTCCCAAAGCCTTCCCTTTCGTTTAGGTAATAGGTTACAGCAATACCAATGATCTAACAACCATATTGTCTAACAGATCTCTAACCTTGTCCATGGAGGACACATGACAATGTATGTATGCTGGTTAGCATTGTAAATGTATGGCCACATCTGTGGTAGAAAATAGTAATAATTTCTCATGAGGAATTTATCAGTGGTTCAGTTGTGTTTACATAATCTTGTATTCAACACTCGGCACCTTCCACCGGCACCTTCATGCAGATCGGCGTTCAATCCCCGACCGTCCAAGCGGTTAGACACCATTCCTTCCCCACGTCCCATCCCAAATCCTAATCCTGACCCCTTCCAAGTCCTATATGGTCGTAATTGTTTGGCTCTTTCCCCTGATAATTGCCTTGCCTTGGTCAACGTTTACTGGCCGCCACTGGCTGGATGTTACAGCCCCGCTCCTGTGCCAGGTAAGTCCACTACGGGCTCACCATAGCCCGTGATACTTGGAACGTTTTGTTCCCAGTAGCTGAATCTTAAACAAGAAGAAGCTACTGGCCGGGTTAGTAGAGATACCCCGACCACGCCACATAATGATTCTGGAGTAGTTAACCTTACAACGTCAGGGGATTACATCCCACCTCTGAGGTGAAAAGACAGTTGTGTACCACTGAACCGATGCTCACCCCGGGTACCTCGCTGGAAGGGTAACTGTGGACCTCGGAAGGGAGGGAGGGAGGGAGGGAACTGTGGACCTCGGTGGAAGGGAGGGAGCCGTGGATTTCGCCTGGAGGGGGGGGGGGGTGGACTTTGAACTCTACACAGTATTGTTAACAGTATCCAACTTCAACCTGAGCGGTCAACTTTCTCGGCAGAGCGTACGGCGTTTCCTTATTGGATTTAATCCCTTTCGTCGTATCCAAGGCTTTATTAAAGGAATAAAAAACGCAGTTACAGCATTGAATTTTGGATCACGGGATACTGACGCGGGTGTAATGAGAGCTTGGCTTGTATCACAGCAGGTAATTAGGGACTCTCGAGGGCTATTCAATTACTGTAACATGATGCTTGGGCTATCGTCCGAGATTACTACATTACACTTCATCTGTGGTTTCTGCGTCAATTTGTCCTCAAGTCTCGGGGCAGTTGTGGAGTACCGTGCTGTATACACTTGCCAGTTTACAAGCGTGATGGCAAACCTTATTGTCTAGTTCGGATGCCAGTTATTATCTACTGCCTGTACACATTTCAGTCAAAGGTCTACTTCGTGGTTTTTGTTTTAATAACATTTTTTTACGAGTCTCTCGGTGCTTATAGTTCTTCATTTCAGTAAATTAGTTCATTTAAAGCAACTTTGCATCACCGAACGTGCTGCTTGAGACTTTGTCTTCCATGTAGCGAGTCTTTAACAACAAGAAGCATCAACCCGTTTATTCCAGTCTGAGTCAGCCGTCCCTAATGACACGTGAACATGTAGGTAGAAGCTTGTCCCTCTCGCAGTTAATTCCACGCTGAAAGGCAAATCTAACGTAATTTCCACTCCAAATTTAGTATTTGCGCATTTAATCATATGCTCTAACGAAATTGGAGGGTAAGATCAGCACTTACGTGGGTGCTTTTATATTGCCTACGACGTCACGACAGGGCACCAACATTATAGTACATAAAATGGCCAATCTAAATACAAATGCGGTATGTTGCCCTGCCGAACGTGGTGTTCGTAAATTGGGAAAGCTGCACCCTCGATTAGAATCTCGTAGAAGTAAGGATGCTTGCAGATTAGATCGATTATTGTCGGGCAGCTTCAGAACACCTTGATGTTAGCTGGTTAATATGGCGAGTCTCTCGCCTCCTTTCAGTGACGCATGCGCACTCGCACCTATGCGGGAACTCTAGGTATAATTTGTAATATTTCAGAGTTCTGAAAGGATGGAGACTTGAATGACGAATATTTACGTCATAATACGGGGTTTTATAAGATAGTAAAGGATATTGTGGAGTGCAATTCAATTAATTTAGATGACGTTAAACACAGGAGAATATTAAGAGCGGAAATCGTTTATCGTTTTATGTACCGGAACAGCTGATCGAGACTGTATAAATTATTTCCAGTAAACGAACATACATAGTATCAAATGACAGTAATTTTATATTAATTAATTATCTTTTATAAAGAAAGGTAAATAAGACTGGATTCAATTCGATCCATTAATACGTAGAAATTATTCCCTCTAGTTGCGAGTGGCTGACGCAACACCACGGCCATGATTCTAGGGAGAAATCGGGCGGTAGTATGCCTTAATTAAATGATTTTAATATTTATATACTACTGGTTAGTAGTGTTAGCAAATTATAATGCCTAGTACAAGAATTACCTCTTATCGTACTAGGGGCTACTAATTAAGTGTTGGAAATTTCCAACACCAGTTTCGGGTTATGTTAAGTCCCTTACGTTGACCAGACCACACACTAGAAGGTGAAGGGACGACGACGTTTCGGTCCGTCCTGGACCATTCTCACAATCGACTTGAGAATGGTCCAGGACGGACTGAAACGTCGTCGTCCCTTCACCTTCTAGTGTGTGGTCTGGTCAACATACTTTAGCCACGTTATTGTGACTCATCGCCTGCATATAGAGTCCCTTACCTTCAGCTACAGCTTGTGTAAAGGAGGAAATGTATATGTTTATCTCTCCGAATGTTCGGTAATATGTTTATTGTTTGTGATGTGTGTCTATGTATGAATTAACACGATGTACTGAACGGCGTGAGAATAGCTTGAGCTGCCTCATCTCTTTGTGTGTGTATTTTACCTCAAAAAACTTATTTCAATTTCAGCTACCTAGATACGAAATGCTGGTAATAATTTCCACGTTGTCTTTCCACTGCTTTTTCCTAATATTTGAAGTGTAGTTTTTGAGTCTGTGTATGATTGCATTTTGAGCGTTTTGTGCTATCACATATGCAGATGACTGTTGTATGGCAAACAGCTCAGTTTAGGTTGATGAGACTGGTCCTCCCAGTCTCCAATATGCCTCTTCGCTGTCCGTGCAAAGAACAGCACCAGCACACTCATATTCTGTGTCCACCGATCCGTCTGTGAAGATGTGGGTGGCTCCTGCTACTGCACATTTGCTTTTTTTATTTTAGACGCCACACTGTTGACGCTTATATATGCTTGGAGGTCCTGGGTTGGGGAAAGGTGCGGGTGGGAGTCAACTCCTGGCCGGGTCAATAGTGATGTATGGCTTGCGCGTTCATGTAGCCTTTATATATATATATATATATATATATATATATATATATATATATATATATATATATATATATATAAATTTTAGGGGTACCACCTCTGGTGCAATTGCAGGGACCCACATCCTCGAAGAAGAAAACAAAGAGCATTCAGAGATGTATGAGCATGAAGAGATGTAACATCAATTTTAATTGTCATAAGTAAGTTTACAACAGTTAAATGTATACATCATTATACCATTGTTTAGGTTTGCTGATAATTCTAAGGTTTCTATAATTTGTAAGAAATATATATTCCGATCGGATGTAGAAGTTTCGTAGCTGGCTTTGCCCACTTTCCTGAACGTCTGCAATGTGAAAGTATGCATTTTATGGGCACGAAAACATAAGCATCCGGAATTGTACCAATTTAGTTGACGTGGAGCACCGATGAATGCAATTTCGAACCTTGCAGCAGAGTCGCCAGGAATGTTGTATTAACTTGAAATTTTGAACACTCCGTGTTTGCAACATTAGTTCATCCGATGGATCTCAAACTTGTCTGTCTTTCCTCGGCAGGTTGGTGTCCTTCTTCATGGTGGGTGGAGGTGCAGTCAGCTGTCCATCATGTCGCTGTCTTCAGATTACATTATAAGCCGTGAGTGTTGGGGTTTAATGATATCTCGTGTTTCTATTTCCTCAATTGTTAAAAAGAGTGGCAAAGTCCTGTACAATTGTTGGAAAATGGATGTTCTGTCGATTACTTGAACTGAATGGTACAGCAGCGGCCACACTTCTGGCAGTTCAGCGTTCTATCCCCGATGATCCAAGTGATTGGGCACCGTTCCTTCACTGCCTCCCCCCCCCAACCACAACTTCTAATCCTGTTCTTATAACTCATCGAGTACTATTTAATTATACTGGCTTAACGCTTTCTTATTGTTGCAGCAATGTTTGTCAGCGACGTAATTCTGTATTTTCTTTGTTGGTGGTGAAAGTTGATCTGTTATCGATTAGTTGATTGTAAATAGATTATTTATCATAACAGAGACAGACGGGGGGGGGGGGGGACGAACGATAAGTTCGTAGATATTGACTGATTTTAATGCCATTTCGGAAATCTGGCACTTTAACAGAATTCTCTTGCACATCTATCTTGATTTCGGGGCTTAGCGTCCCCGCGGCCCGGTCCTCGACCAAGCCTCCGTTTTGTTACACTCCCCCAGGAAGCAGGCCGTAGCAGCTGTCTAACTCCCAGGTACCTATTTAGTGCTAGGTAACAGGAGCATCAGGATGAAAGAAACATTTTGCCCATTTGTCTCCGCCTCCACCGGGGATCAAACCCGGAACCTCAGGACTAGGAATCCGAAGGGCTGTCCACCCAGCTGTGAGGTGCTTTATATGCGCGCATCAAGCTTGCCTCATTTCCCGTGAATGATTCAAACCCAGACAGCCAGGCCTCCGTGCTCCTTGGCATGTCCAGTACTTTACCGCTAGACCACACTGACTGTACAAAAGAATTGGAAGTCATCTGACCCTTAACCCAATTCCCGACAGGTTTCGGTGGCCATTGGGCACAAATATTTCATCAAATCACTTCACTGCAGGGGATACGCGAGTATCATTTGTGTAAATAAACATGTGTAATAACACATTACACATGAGCCCGTGCACTTTGTCATGGAGCTCCTCTGGGTTTAGTTGTGTTATCTGATAACGTTCAGTCCAGCTGGCAGTCACACCACCATCACCTTACATATCACCTGACTCAATATCACAAGTGACAACATTCTTGACGAAATATATAATTTTTCGCCTTAGGGATGTCTATTGAAGACAAGAAATGTGAAAACTCGGGACCTCTTGGAGTGCTTTGGGTTGCCCAAGACGTAGGTTCGATCCCCGTCCTGGTCCAGGGATTTCCTCATAGATACATCATGTATTGTGATTTGTGTAAACAAATAATACATTAACACAATGAATCTAAATAAAAGTGACGAATAGTTATTTGGGTGAAGAGGACTTGTGTATTATCAGGGACGTGACAATCGTCACGCAGGTAAGCTGATTGATACAAAGTTGACTACATACGCTAGATAAACAATGGGATTACACAGCACCAATTAAACTTTATTATCAGGGGAAAGGATTAAGCCAGGATAACTATATAACACTCGGATGTATGGACAGGATAGGGGGGAAAGAATGAAAAAAAGTGTGCCCAACCACTTGGACCATCGAGGATCGAACGCCGAATTGCAAGAAGCGAGGCCGTCGCTGTACCGACAAGTCCAAATGAATTAAAACGCCTTATACAGGGTGCCGTTGACCTCGTAGTTAAGGCACTAATTAAATATTCGTGTAGACCATTCCTGAATCCATCCATCCCTGGTATCCTTCTTCGTTTGTTATAGGTGTTGCTCCCTTCAAATCTCTCTCTCCTTGTCCCTGTTGCAAGGGATCACGACAGGTACCACTACCCGTCCCCTGTTGCAAGGGATCACGACAGGTACCACCTACCCGTCCCCTGTTGCAAGGGATCACGACAGGTACCACCCTAACCGTCCGTGAATGGAAGGCTTGCGTGTGAATATATGACAGGAAACTCATCAATAATAAGTTCTAATTTTCTTTTGAAGTTTTATATTGATTTTTGACACGTACGTGAATTATGAAGGATGTATTGGCGGAAAACTTGTCATTGGTTATGGTAGGCGGTCCAATATTATGATAAATCTTGACAGGTTTTTATTGTTGAGACCCGTGTTGGAGCGAACATGGGGGGGGGGGATTGTTGGCGCGTGTGTGGGTGTTGGCGTGTGCACGTTCGTGTGAGTGTGCGTGTATTATCAGTAAACGCACGTTCGCGTTAGCGCCTGCGTTCGTTTGTACTTGCGTCTAACAAGTACAATAATTTCACGCCGGATTGGCCGTCACCAGCGGCACCACCTTATTTCTTGAGGCAGAATGTTCCCTGGCGTGGGAGGGCGACACCTCGCTTCTTGAGGCAGAATGTTCCCTGGCGTGGGAGGGCGACACCTCGCTTCTTAAGGCACAATGTTCCCTGGCGTGGGAGGGCGACACCTCGCTTCTTGAGGCACAATGTTCCCTGGCGTGGGAGGGCGACACCTCGCTTCTTAAGGCACAATGTTCCCTGGCGTGGAAGGGCGACACCTCGCTTCTTGAGGCACAATGTTCCCTGGCGTGGGAGGGCGACACCTCGCTTCTTGAGGCAGAATGTTCCCTGGCGTGGGAGGGCGACACCTCGTTATTAAGGCATAACGTTCCTAGCGTGGGAGGGCGCCAGGTTGACATTACCACTGCACCAACCCCTCGGCGCCAACCCCTCGCTTGGCGGCTCCCATGAACGCCCAGCCCTGGCATATTTCCTGAACTCTCGTATTCTGCTCTCATAATTATTTTCCCGTAAATGGGAGACGTAATATTCACTCTCCACGGGAGGGGTGTAGCGACCTGGTTCGCCGCCACGGTTTTGGCCTCGGTACATGATCACGGAACACTTGGCTATTGTAGAGGTGTCACGGAACACTTGGCTATTGTAGAGGTGTCACGGAACACTTGGCTATTGTAGAGGTGTGGTCACGGAACACTTGGCTATTGTAGAGGTGTGGTCACGGAACACGTGGCTATTGTAGAGGTGTCACGGAAACACCTGACTATTGTAGAGGTGTGACCACGAATGAAGTAAAGATCACGAACAAATGTAATCACGACGAACACCGATGTTCTTCGAGGACCTGCGAAGTTTGCACTTGGTGACCCGTATTGCTCAGGCACCATCAGGCACAAGACCTGCGGCCAATAACGCCCACTCAGCTATACAGCAAAAACCTTGTGTAGTTAACTGTTTTTGTGGTGGATGGTGATAATTACTTCCTTGCTGTGGGTGTTCCTCTTCCATCACTCACTGTGTGTGCTCCAGAGCCTGTAATTTATCACTGTTGCTGACATGCTTACTTTGTGTACAGTTTCAAGTCATTACGTCACACCACACGAAGATTTGAGCTTTATCGTTCAGATGGGATTAGGATTAGATGTTGGATTACATGTTGGAGGATTAGTGTGCAGAACAGTATGCACGGTGGATCGTTGTTGTGTGTTGTTATAGATTCAGCTATCGGAACAAGTTCCAAGTAGCACGGGCTATGGTGAGCCGTAACTTACCTGGCACAGGAGCTGGGCAAGAAGCACGGGCTATGGTTAGCCTCGTGGACAGGAGATGTCTCCCGTGTGGCTCATTGGGTCGTGTTGTGCTATTGTGTTGCCTGTGCCTGGGCGGAGAGAGAGAGAGAGAGAGGGCGGGAGAAGGGGAGGGGATGGAGGGAGGGGGTTTGGAACACGATATGCGAGATTTTGTACTCGCCACATAGAGAATTAGTCCATTTTTCCACTGTCTACAACAGCTTTGGTTTCTATAACATCAATCCTTAAGACTTCTACCGCACACCACACTACGCATGCCATAGACTTTGCATCACATATCANGTACGATAATTAGATTATGCACCCCGATTGTAATGGACTCTTAAATGACCGTTGATATTTCTTTTGCCAATTAAGTGACGCTGCCAGAACATTTTTAATGTCTTGTGATCAATTATTATCAAGAAAGTTCATATTTATGAAAATATAATGATAAAGCCAGTTAATAAGTTTTTTTTTCATGTACTACAATTTTATGATCTGGAGAGGTTATTGTACCCCGTAATTAGTGGTGTTTTTGGGGTAAACTAATTTCAGCTTATAAAATTTATTTCAAGCCAACTCCATCGTCCACCAAAGCTTTAAATCACATTCCGAGTAACTAACGAAGATTTTAGCAAGTCAGTGTTTGATTTATACAGCAGACAACCGACTGACTAGATGAATCTTTCATAGGGTATAATAACAAACGGGTTTTTCTCAAATAAAAATTAACACTATTATGTGTTGAAGCACATTTTAGGCTCAGGTAAGGTCGTTCAGTTTCGTTGATATGGGGAGCGTTTGCAGTACAGGCTGAAACAACGGCCAAATTCTCGATAATCCAGCTGCCAAACCCCACTGTCCTCGAGCAAGGCTCGTCCAGGCGGGAGCCAAACCCAAAGACGCATTCATCAATTTGACCGTTCTGCTTATTGAAAGTTTGTATTTTATCAAACATAATATTACATACTAGAATGTACTGAATGGTTAGGTCTAACTTAGATTCGGTTAGGTGGCTAGGTTCTGCTGGCCATTTGACATTTGTAATACGTGGCTATAGCATTTATAGAGAGGGATTCGAATACAGGACGTGAACAATGCCTAACAGCCTGCTACGGAGTATGCAGTGTATTGAATATAAAATCCACGTAGTTCCTCCAGATTCAAGATGACTTGCTGTGAATTCCAGAAACGACCAAAAAAACAATCGACAATTTCTCACATAGCTTACTGTAACAGAGCAGTAATGTTCTGTTGCATTGACAGAACATTTAAATGTTCTGTCTGGTGTCCTGGTGTCCTGTGGAGTTGTTCCGCGTACAGATTTGGAACCAGTCCGTCTAATATTTTCCAAGTGTTAGTTATTATGCATATATATATCGCCTTCACTCTAGGGAATACCGTTGCAATAAACTTGGGTTGTTCCTGCTTTAAAGGACCTTAAGTGCCGTTTATATATATGGCGTCAGAGTTCTATCGGGCACCATCTTGTTTGTCAAAAGTAATGCATTGAAATACAGATACAGCCAACTATTTAACTCCATTACATAAATCTATACATCCCAACATACATAAAATAATCCCAATGAACCCTTCATGTTTGTAATGGGCTAATTGCTTCCAGTTGGACCCCGCACACAAGGGGCCCGACGCTAGGGGTAATCTACTTTAGTCTTGTCAAATAAAACTGTCTTATAACAACTTAGCCTATAAAGGCTTGTCATATAAACTTGAAACGGATTTGCAAGCTAATGTTTATATGTTTTTAATTCTTTGGCAATGTCAGACATTAAACACAGTATGCTTTATGTTTATCGGTTCGGCGATGATGCCACTGTTAATGCTCTCTTTGTTATTGTGAATATTGTCTACACAAAAATAAAACATTTTAAATCAATCATTTTACTAAAACAAACCTTGTTGTTGAGCCTGGAGACACCACCAAAATGTCCCCAGTTGGGACCCGCTGCTCCTAAGGTCAGCACTGGTCATAACAGCAGGTCAATTGAAAATGATTAATCAATGGTCACTAATGAGCTGCAGGACAATTGACGAGGAATATTTTAGTTCAAGTCTACGTACAAGGCAGGTGAACTTTCGACACTCCCGAGACCAGCCACTGGGAGTATAAAGGTTTGGGTCTTGGGTGTCATGTGGCACTTACAGTTGGGACTCCAGACACTTGGACCGGTGCGAATCACGTGGTTGGACCCACTTGAGGATATGCAGTTGAGAACGAAAGGTGTTACCTTGTAAATGGCGACTTGTGTTACAACTTGATGCAGATGGCGGCTTTTGATACCTGGTGACGATGGCAGTGTTTTGTTAACAGTTTATGTAAACAAAGTTGCAGCTTCTCAACCACTTGGGCTGGACGGTAGAGCGGTGGTCTCACTTCCTGCAGGTCGATCAATCAATCCCCGACCGTCCAAGTGGTTGCGCACCATTCATCCCCCCCCCCCCCCCCCGACCCATCCCAAATCCTTATCTTGACACCATCCAAGTGCTAATAGTCGTAATGGTTTCGGTGATACGATGTGGCACATATAGAAGACGCACGCAACCCTTGAAACCCAAGTGTATGTTATTAATTGGCGTGATGTATATAACCAGGTACTCGTCTAGTTGTGCTGGCGGGGGTTAAGCCTCTGCTCTTTCGTCCCGCCTCTCAACTGGTGTACAGATCATTGAGCCTATTGGGCTTTATCATATCTACATTTGAAACTGTGTATGGATCTGCTTTCACCACAACACTGCCATTATTAACTACCCTGACACTGACAAAAATTCTTTCTAATCTATCTGGCTCATTTGGGTGCTCAGTTTCCACCTGTGTCCCCTTGTTCGTGTTCCACCCATGCTAAATACTTTTGACTTTGTTCACCCTGTCAATTCCTCTGGGAATTTTGTTGTTGGTGATCATATCTTCCCTAACTCTTCTGTCTTCCAGAGATGTGAGGTTTAGTTCCCCTAGCCTTTCCTCGTAGCTCATACCTCTCAGTTCTGGGACTAATCTGATGGCATACCTCTGAATCTTGTCTACCTTTCTTGTGTTTAACTAGGTATGGACTCTAGGCTGGAGCTGCATACTCCAGGATTGGTCTGACATAAGTGGCATACAAGGTTCTGAATGACTCCTTACAGAAGTTTCTAAAGGCAGTTCTTATGTTGGCCAATCTAGCATATGCTACATTAAGGTGTGTAGATTTACATTACAAGTGTACATTAAGACATGCAAACATACTCTGGTAATGTTTAATCAATGTTTGGTGATCTCTTGGTATATAACTTGGTGGTGTTGAAGTTGATGTAAACCTATTATCACTTACCACTAACCTGCCCTGATTTCATTCACATTAAAATCGTCAATTTTGTTTTCGTTAATAATCTACGTTATTCATACATGGAATACCTAGCTGTCAAATTTCTTAGGAGAACGAATCATGTTTTGCGAGTGGGAGAGAAGGGTGGATGGCACGGAAAAAGAGGGTCAGTGGGAGAGGTGACAACTTATTGAATTGTAAATTGTATGGTTTTGAACATGCCAAAACGTGGCTAAACGGTAAATTAACAATAAGTAACAAATAAGAGCCGGTTGAATGGCTAAACAATGAGGTAAACTACTGAGGTTTGATATACATAAGCAGCCAGGCTATAGCAGTCCACGGTGGTTAAACTGCGGGCTTACATAGATTTAAATACCTTTCCTTTACCCAGTACCTAAGGCAAAGCAGTTGCTCTACGAGGAAACAGCGTGCAGCTGCACAAGGGAGAAGGTAGTGGACACTGGGTAAAGCTGGGAAAACGACGTAGATGGATCATGAATCTACGTTTATCCTTGTGTTGATTTAACGTTACTTGAGGATATGTCTCGGGGGTACTCGACAGTAAACAATGAGATGTTGAAGTAATCTTTGAGGTTATACCTGGAGTAGGTTCTGGCAGCTCTTGTGATAACTTGCTCCAAAAGGCTGTTGCTTGAAGTGGCCCACAGGAGTAGCCTCATCACTCCGACTATTACTAGTCCTCTACTATGTACAATTAACTTGTGAAGTAAAACTGCGTAGAGTAGTCGGGAGCTGGAGGCGAGTCGCTGGGGAGGAGAGTCTCACCTGGACACTCGTAAGAGCCAGGTGGCGTCGCTGGGTAAGGACGTGACCCGAATGTCTTGCAACCACCAGGGAGGGAGGGAGTGGGCCATGGAAGGGGGTGGCATGGCCTGGGTTGGGAGGGTAGCATGGAAGCGGTAGTTTATATGAAGGGGGGAAGACAGGAGAGGAGAGGTATGGAGCAGCAAAAACATAGTCAAACAAAGAGCAGCAAAGTTTGTTGTCTTGGGATGGGAGGAAAATAAGGTTGGTGGGAGAAGAGAATAGGAGAGTAAACAGTGTTGGTGGAAGAGGAAAATGGCATGGTAATATAGTTGGTGGAGAGGAAAGATTGTAAGGGAAAGAGGTTATGGGAAGGGCTGCGGTAAAGGAGACAGCATAGATTATTATTAACATCTTTATTGACAATGAATTACAATTTACTTAA
>WNGS01165523.1:28480538-28506705 GCA_020271785.1 Procambarus virginalis | reverse complement strand
AAAGATGTTAATAATAATCTATGCTGTCTCCTTTACCGCAGCCTTCCCATAACCTCTTTCCCCTTACAATCTTTTCCTCTCCCACCAACTATATTTACCATGCCATTTTCCTCTTCCACCAACACTGTTTACTCTCCTATTCTCTTCTCCCACCAACCTTATTTTTCCTCCCATCCCAAGACAACAAACTTTGCTGCTCTTTGTTTGACTATGTTTTTGCTGCTCCATACCTCTCCTCTCCTGTCTTCCCCCCTTCATATAAACTACCGCTTCCATGCTACCCTCCCAACCCAGGCCATGCCACCCTTCCATGGCCCACTCCCTCCCTCCCTGGTGGTTGCAAGACATTCGGGTCACGTCCTTACCCAGCGACGCCACCTGGCTCTTACGAGTGTCCAGGTGAGACTCTCCTCCCCAGCGACTCGCCTCCAGCTCCCGACTACTCTACGCAGTTTACTTCACAAGTTAATTGTACATAGTAGAGGACTAGTAATAGTCGGAAGTGATGAGGCTACTCCTGTGGGCCACTTCAAGCAACAGCCTTTTGGAGCAAGTTATCACAAGAGCTGCCAGAACCTACTCCAGGTATAACCTCAAAGATTACTTCAACATCTCATTGTTTACTGTCGAGTACCCCCGAGACATATCCTCAAGTAACGTTAAATCAACACAGGATAAACGTAGATTCAATGATCCATCTACGTCGTTTTCCCAGCTTTACCCAGTGTCCACTACCTTCTCCCTTGTGCAGCTGCACGCTGTTTCCTCGTAGAGCAACTGCTTTGCCTTAGGTACTGGGTAAAGGAAAGGTATTTAAATCTATGTAAGCCCGCAGTTTAACCACCGTGGACTGCTATAGCCTGGCTGCTTATGTATATCAAACCTCAGTAGTTTACCTCATTGTTTAGCCATTCAACCGGCTCTTATTTGTTACTTATTGTTAATTTACCGTTTAGCCACGTTTTGGCATGTTCAAAACCATACAATTTACAATTCAATAAGTTGTGTCACCTCTCCCACTGACCCTCTTTTTCCGTGCCATCCACCTTCTCTCCCACTCGCAAAACCATGATTCGTTCTCCTAAGAAATTTGACAGCTAGGTATTCCATGTATGAATAACGTAGATTATTAACGAAAACAAAATTGACGATTTTAATGTGAATGAAATCAGGGCAGGTTAGTGGTAAGTGATAATAGGTTTACATCAACTTCAACACCACCAAGTTATATACCAAGAGATCACCAAACATTGATTAAACATTACCAGAGTATGTTTGCATGTCTTAATGTACACTTGTAATGTAAATCTACACACCTTAATGTAGCATATGCTAGATTGGCCAACATAAGAACTGCCTTTAGAAACTTCTGTAAGGAGTCATTCAGAACCTTGTATGCCACTTATGTCAGACCAATCCTGGAGTATGCAGCTCCAGCCTAGAGTCCATACCTAGTTAAACACAAGAAAGGTAGACAAGATTCAGAGGTATGCCATCAGATTAGTCCCAGAACTGAGAGGTATGAGCTACGAGGAAAGGCTAGGGGAACTAAACCTCACATCTCTGGAAGACAGAAGAGTTAGGGAAGATATGATCACCAACAACAAAATTCCCAGAGGAATTGACAGGGTGAACAAAGTCAAAAGTATTTAGCATGGGTGGAACACGAACAAGGGGACACAGGTGGAAACTGAGCACCCAAATGAGCCAGATAGATTAGAAAGAATTTTGTCAGTGTCAGGGTAGTTAATAATGGCAGTGTTGTGGTGAAAGCAGATCCATACACAGTTTCAAATGTAGATATGATAAAGCCCAATAGGCTCAATGATCTGTACACCAGTTGAGAGGCGGGACGAAAGAGCAGAGGCTTAACCCCCGCCAGCACAACTAGACGAGTACCTGGTTATATACATCACGCCAATTAATAACATACACTTGGGTTTCAAGGGTTGCGTGCGTCTTTCTATATGTGCCACATCGTATCACCGAAACCATTACGACTATTAGCACTTGGATGGTGTCAAGATAAGGATTTGGGATGGGTCGGGGGGGGGGGGGGGGGATGAATGGTGCGCAACCACTTGGACGGTCGGGGATTGATTGATCGACCTGCAGGAAGTGAGACCACCGCTCTACCGTCCAGCCCAAGTGGTTGAGAAGCTGCAACTTTGTTTACATAAACTGTTAACAAAACACTGCCATCGTCACCAGGTATCAAAAGCCGCCATCTGCATCAAGTTGTAACACAAGTCGCCATTTACAAGGTAACACCTTTCGTTCTCAACTGCATATCCTCAAGTGGGTCCAACCACGTGATTCGCACCGGTCCAAGTGTCTGGAGTCCCAACTGTAAGTGCCACATGACACCCAAGACCCAAACCTTTATACTCCCAGTGGCTGGTCTCGGGAGTGTCGAAAGTTCACCTGCCTTGTACGTAGACTTGAACTAAATATTCCTCGTCAATTGTCCTGCAGCTCATTAGTGACCATTGATTAATCATTTTCAATTGACCTGCTGTTATGACCAGTGCTGACCTTAGGAGCAGCGGGTCCCAACTGGGGACATTTTGGTGGTGTCTCCAGGCTCAACAACCAAGGTTTGTTTTAGTAAAATGATTGATTTAAAATGTTTTATTTTTGTGTAGACAATATTCACAATAACAAAGAGAGCATTAACAGTGGCATTCATCGCCGAACCGATAAACATAAAGCATACTGTGTTTAATGTCTGACATTGCCAAAGAATTAAAAACATATAAACATTAGCTTGCAAATCCGTTCAAGTTTATATGACAAGCCTTTATAGGCTAAGTTGTTATAAGACAGTTTTATTTGACAAGACTAAAGTAGATTACCCCTAGCGTCGGCCCCTTGTGTGCGGGGTCCAACTGGAAGCAATTAGCCCATTACAAACATGAAGGGTTCATTGGGATTATTTTATGTATGTTGGGATGTATAGATTTATGTAATGGAGTTAAATAGTTGGCTGTATCTGTATTTCAATGCATTACTTTTGACAAACAAGATGGTGCCCGATAGAACTCTGACGCCATATATAAACGGCACTTAAGGTCCTTTAAAGCAGGAACAACCCAAGTTTATTGCAACGGTATTCCCTAGAGTGAAGGCGATATATTATGCATAATAACTAACACTTGGAAAATATTAGACGGACTGGTTCCAAATCTGTACGCGGAACAACTCCACAGGACACCAGGACACCAGACAGAACATTTAAATGTTCTGTCAATGCAACAGAACATTACTGCTCTGTTACAGTAAGCTATGTGAGAAATTGTCGATTGTTTTTTTGGTCGTTTCTGGAATTCAACAGCAAGTCATCTTGAATCTGGAGGAACTACGTGGATTTTATATTCAATACACTGCATACTCCGTAGCAGGCTGTTAGGCATTGTTCACGTCCTGTATTCGAATCCCTCTTCTATAAATGCTATAGCCACGTATTACAAATGTCAATAATGGCCAGCAGAACCTAGCCACCTAACCGAATCTAAGTTAGACCTAACCATTCAGTACATTCTAGTATGTATTAATATTATGTTGATAAAATACAAACTTTCAATAAGCAGAACGGTCAAATTGATGAATGCGTCTTTGGGTTTGGCTCCCGCCTGGACGAGCCTTGCTCGAGGACAGTGGGGTTTGGCAGCTGGATTATCGAGAATTTGGCCGTTGTTTCAGCCTGTACTGCAAACGCTCCCATATCAACGAAACTGAACGACCTTACCTGAGCCTAAAATGTGCTTCAACACATAATATAGTGTTAATTTTTATTTGAGAAAACCCCGTTTGTTATTATACCCTATGAAAGATTCATCTAGTCAGTCGGTTGTCTGCTGTATAAATCAAACACTGACTTGCTAAAATCTTCGTTAGTTACTCGGAATGTGATTTAAAGCTTTGGTTGGACGATGGAGTTGGCTTGAAATAAATTTTATAAGCTGAAATTAGTTTACCCCAAAAACACCACTAATTACGGGGTACAATAACCTCTCCAGATCATAAAATTGTAGTACATGAAAAAAAACTTATTAAACTTGGCCTTTATCATTATATTTTCATAAATATGAACTTTCTTGATAAATAATTTGATCACAAGACATTAAAAATGTTCTGGCAGCGTCACTTAATTGGCAAAAGAAAAATATCAACGAGTCATTTAAGAGTCCATTACAATCGGGGTGCATAATCTAATTATCGTACATCACTTCTTATACCTTATCATCCAATTACGACCCAATAAATAACAGACGCTTCGTGATTAGGCTGTCGAAAAACATTATATTTCGCTGAAAATTGAGAATCTGGAATTTTCCAGTTTTTTTTTTACATCATTTCAGATCAATGTCATTCATGAGACTCTCAAAACTTAACACAAATATTTTCTACATTTCTATACTAATGTAATGTATTTTAGACTTGCATAATGTATTTTCGTGAATACAATAGCCTAGTCGTTATACTTGCATAATGTATATTTTCGTGAATGCAGTAGCCTAGTCGTTATACTTGCATAATGTATAACTGCAGAACTGTATTGCAGAACTGATCATTGTATTTGATTTATATATTGCACATGCACCTGTTTTATCTATGCCCATTTGTGCAGAACCTAGGCCTATTTGTACAGTAAATATATTAAATTAGGCCTCATATGGTGTATGTTAGGCCTAGGATTGTTGATTAAACCTAGGCTTGTTTATTAGGCCTAGGAAGGTTAAGTTGTTTTTGTTCCACTTTTCGGCATGCCCACATACTATCTCAATAGTATAAAACATTTTTTTGTATCCAAATGTACATTCCAAGCATATTTTCAGTAAGTAATATCTTTTTGGATGAGAGATTGTATAACGTAAAAATATTTTGTTCCTGGGTAGGGTTATTCTCAAATTGTTTATCCCTCCGGTATAAACAATGTTATTATCCCCCCCCCCCCCACCTCAAACTTTTCTTTGACTTTTGCCTCAGCTTAAGGATGACGTCTTGAAGGTATCTGAAGACTACCGACTTACGAAACTGTGTCAGCTCTAGATAAGGAGTCGGCAGCCTTTATGTATCTTTAAGATGTCTTCCCTAAGATGTCTGAAGCAAAGGTCAAGCAAAATTTGAGGAGAATAATAACCATTGTCTATACCAGAGGCAAAAACAATCTGAAAATATCACTACCCAGTGTTATGAATCCCAGGTAGCCTTATGAGGTAGATCTGCCTCTGTGAGAGTTATTCCCCACCTGACCAGGTAATAGGAGTCAGGGTAAATTAAGCTAAGCAAACGTCATTAAACGTTACTGAGGAGAAGGTAAGCAGCGGGTGAGCATCTGTAAGGTAACAATGTGAGATGCGATGTTGACAGTATGCGATGCGACGCGACGGGGGGCAGAGGTCTTAAGACGTCACTAGAGTTGTGAGCGTTGGAAGAGAAGAACGTACGTCGTCTCTCCTAAAAAGAATAATAATATTCGTGACATACGGTGAAGAATTTGCGAAAAGCTACGTGAATAACGTGTGGGAAATACGTTATAGTGGCTCAATGGCGGGTGTGTACTCATAACATGGGCCAATTCTGAGCCGAATTACAAAACAGTATGACATTGAGCCTCTTCTCCATATTTAAGATCATTACAGGGTGACTCTCCAGTGTGTGCTCCGTTGGTGCAAAGTTTAGTGGTAGTAGTTTTTGTTTGTTATTTTATCGGAGGCTCCCTGACAAGGTGGAAGCCCAGGGTAAAGTTGGGTGACACCTGTGAGAGAGGTAGTGTCAGGGGCTCCCGATACCAGGAAAAACTAAAGAGTAATTGGAGTGTAATTAAAGTGGCGAGACAATTGACAATCAATACAATAGATTTTGATTGATGAGATTTACATAGAGTATACACACCATGAATTTATAATATTTTGCAGGCTTCAAATAGCAAGACACGTAAAAGTACAAACCGATTTATAAAATATGTACTTTTAACAAAGGTTCTTGGCACAGATACGAAGGAAGATGCAGATTTTTAGGAACATTTTTCATAACGTTACCAGGTCTGCCCCCTACCCCCATCGGCAGTTTCAGGGGTATTTCTTCAGGTCTGGATCAAGTACACAGTTCCCACACTTCACAACTATTTACTTACATTTTAAAACTATACGCACATGAAATTACAAACACTTAAAAGACAAAATGAATGACTTTGCATTAGGCTAGATTAGGCTAAAAAATTAATTAGTATTATATATATTTAAAATTCTTTTCAACCTAACACTTCCCTCGCGGTAACGTATGTAGACTTGTACAAATCCCAGTCAAAAGCATAAGCTTTTTAACCTTAAATCAACTCATCTTTTTGAATGCATAATTATATGTTTGATTTCTTGGGGTGATGCATGTCAGCTTCAAGCGACCTGTGGGATCATCTGTGGTCATTGAACCATTTGGCAAGTGTCATTGTGGCCAGGGTATCTCGTGGTCAAAGCGACTACAGATATTAAGAGAATCAAAGAATCAGTGCGTCACTATGTTGTAACATTAAATCGCTGCCATTGCACACAAATCTATCTATTGCGTCGTCGCTAAAATTACCACACTAGCCGTCCTCAGAGTTGATAGCTGGTGAGGTAATGGTGTCAACGAGGCCAGATCTTCACTTGTACTTCATGCAGTTAAATAAACAAATGCCATTAAAGTTTCATTGCCTTAAGAGTTAAGGCCGACACAATAAATTCTCCATTGCTGGTCCCACCGTCTTGTTCAAGCCTACATTTTTACCTTGCCAAGCAGCTGGAGCAAATAAATAAAAACTTGGAGAATTTTACACAACAGTAAGATTGGCATGCAATCGGAGACCAATATGGGAAGGAATCCACAGGAGACAAACTCTGAAGGGAGACCCTCGGATTATAAGTGCGTCCAATTAATTTCACTTTCTACCATGTGAAATGTTTCTGGAAATAAAAGCCTTACCAGAAAGTTGTAAGACAACGAATGTAGTCCAAATATAAAAGCAGGGAGCCAGACAGGAGGTATATTATGCAAGATGAAGGAGAAGATCCTACAGAAAAAGGCTAGTAGCACATCTGGATGGTAAATAGCTTGCCTGAAATTTATTAGAATTCTGTGACCAGGCGACATAGATGAGACGAAACCGAAGAAATCTGTAGTGGGCAGACTACAGATTTCTAAATTGTCAGAAACCCTTTGACACAGTATGCGATAAGAGACTAATGCACAAGTATTATGACTCAGGTTTTAAGACACGACTTGATATTGGTCCAGGACAGACCGAAACGACGTCATTTCATCATCTGATGTGTGGTTCAGGTTGATGACATCTTCTGATGTCATCAACCAGACATTAACCTGGGTCCTAACTATACAAATTGTACAGCTTATGTTCTACATATTACTGAATTAACTTGGTTTAGTATTAATAGTTATTAATATCAGGGAGTTATATTTCATCTTTTCCATTACATTTTCATCTATTGTATTGTAGTGTCATTATGATGTTTTGAGAACATAGTGTATGCCTAAATTTATCGTACTGTACGTTCACGAGTGTTGGTCAGTGGTGCGGGCACAGGATACAGACGGGTCTATGTCGGGTCCGGATTCAGAATATCAGGTCAATACAACAATACAACGCTACAATACAACTGTCGCAAGTTCATAATTTATATTATTTTTTGTAGGAAGTATTATTGTATGATCATATGTTACTAGTAATATTTTTTTTATTTAATACTCATATAAAAAGTGTTTGGCAGTGATTGTCATAGTTTAGGGAGCACCACTCTATGGTGTCCTTAGAATACGATCGGTAGCTGATATTGTGTTAGGTGTTCCTCCCCAAGTCATTAAGGGAGCGACTCCATCAGTGGAGCGGTTCGTGTTGGATAGGCTGGATGTGTCAGCTCCTGAAGTTAGGTAGATTGTTTTACTTGGTATTATAAATGTAACAATTATAGGTCTGGTATATATATGGATTATTGTAGGTCTGGTATATATATGGATTATTGTAGGTCTGGTATATATATGGATTATTGTAGGTCTGGTATATATATGGATTATTGTAGGTCTGGTTAATATAATGATTAAGTATTACCTTTAGTTTATCAGTGATCAGTGACGAGTCATATGTTTTTATGTTTATTGTTTATTTGTATATTACTTATCAGTATAAAAAGTAAATGTAGATTTAGTTCCTACCAGGTTCGAACCTTACTGTGTGCGAATGGTAACAAGTTAAAAATGCAGGCATAACATGAAGGTGGCCCAGTAGACAAGAGTACCTAAGCAACAGAGAGGGTCTGCATACGAGCTGATCCTGCTTCTAGTATGTATAAACTGTCTGACAGAGAACAGGCTCATTCCTCTTAATATTTGACTATGCAACAATGATTAGGAAGATTAAGACAAGAGGAGAGAGCAAGAGACGATAAAAATAACTGGATAAACTGAGATAATGGTCCAACTACTGGCTACTATAAGGTTCAATGAAGCTAGATGTAAAGAACAGGAGCCGGGCACAAGGCACAACCCTCCTCACCACCACTACCAACAGGACACCATCTCCCCCATCAACAACCAACATCTCTCTACTTTTCCCCATTTCTCAGTTATGTCAGCAGAGGGAGTGCTCTGCTCCCTTACCTTTAACCCATACTCCAACGCCTACATCAGTACAAGGAGGGATGTTCCAGTTCCTCCTGCGTCAACGCCGCCATCACTACCTTCAGATCTATCATCAGGGGGGGTGACGGGGTATTCTAACCCCCTTCCTCCTCCAACTCCACCACCTCTCAGGTTCGTTAACAGGGGTGACAAGGTACTGCAACCCCCCAACCTCTCCTGCTCTCACTTCCCTACCCCCATGGTCTGTCAACGATGTGGAGGGTGCTCCTCTCTCTCTGCCATCAACACCCCGCCACTACGCCCAGGTCTGTCAACAGCAGTGACGAGTTTCTCCCCTTCACCTCTAAAACCCCCACCATCGTCCCCAGGTCTGTCAACAGGGAGATCCCTACTACGCGTAATTTACTCTCCCAAGACGTCAGTTCCGGGGAAGGTCAGATGTGCACACGGTCCAAATTGGTGAGTTTTACGGCATATTGGGATAATAAAAGTGGTGAATATCACAAGGAGTCGACCCTGCTCTCCGTGCCCAGAATGCTACGGCTTTTGTGGCTCAGTAAAAGCTGCTTTTATAGGTGTCCATGGGAATTAGCCTAAATCGACATCACTTTTGGGTTTTAATGGCACGGGAGTTCACGCTTCTTAACGGGAGAGGGTTCACCCGTAGTGATAACGGTTATGGTGCTTGTGGTTGTAATGACGGTAGTATGAGGTGTAGTTGTGATAAGAACAAGAGAACATAAGAAAAATATGAATTAAGGAAACTGCAAAACACATTATTGGCCCGTACATGGCAGCTCCTATTTATATCCACCCAAGGGCAGGAGAGTAGCACTAGCAACAGGAGGTATTTGGGGAATTTAGCAGAGACGAGTATTTGTGGACCAGATGTACTTTTTGTGAAGGAAGTACTTGTGGAGGAGCTGGTGGTATAGTTACAGTAACGGGGGGGGTGGTGGTAGTTACAGTGGGAGGCGGCGACGGCGTGCATGGTAATGGCTTCATTCCACTCACATAACTGTGCTTGCAAGGGCAAAAGGCTGTGAACTTCGCAAGTTTGTCACCCCATTCAATCGACTGGTGTATTTCATTTTCAGAATCTATTAGACTGTCATACCTCAACCCGTCCTCCGAACAGAGCGTTGTATTTTGACGCATACGGTCAAAAATTGTCGTACTAGATAATGGTAGAGGCTCGCGAAATTGTCATACTGTCCTGTTTTCTGTTTCGGGTCGACTGGTAGGTTAGGAAAGGGCACTTCAGTACGACAGTTTCTTGACGTTGCGAAAAACTTAGTTAGACGGGCTGAATACCTGCATGAAGTCTGTCTCCACCACTTTACATGTTAGCACATTCCATTCCCTCGCGACTTGTAGGATGGTTGTGCTGGTAGTTTCCTTAGGAACATAAAAGATTCAGCCGGTCTATTTGCCCACGCGAGTTCAGCATCTATATATATATCCCCAACCACTTCCACTGGTGCCTTTAACCAACCTATGGTTGAACCTTTCTAGCGAGCTTGCTTCTATAATGCTCATTGGTAACTTACGCCACCGATCTGCTAGTTATTTCAGAAGAGCGCGTATATATGAGCCGGCGCCTACCCCACTCTACGAACCGGCGCCTACCCCTCTCTACGAACCGGCGCCTACCCTTCTCTACGAACCGGCGCCTACCCCTCTCTACGAACCGGCGCCTACCCTTCTCTACGAACCGGCGCCTACCCCTCTCTACGAACCGGCGCCTACCCTTCTCTACGAACCGGCGCCTACCCCTCTCTACGAACCGGCGCCTACCCTTCTCTACGAACCGGCACCTACCCCTCTCTACGAACCGGCGCCTACCCTTCTCTACGAACCGGCGCCTACCCCTCTCTACGAACCGGCGCCTACCCTTCTCTACGAACCGGCGCCTACCCCACTCTACGAACCGGCGCCTACCCTTCTCTACGAACCGGCGCCTACCCCACTCTACGAACCGGCGCCTACCCCTCTCTACGAACCGGCGCCTACCCTTCTCTACGAACCGGCACCTACCCCTCTCTACGAACCGGCACCTACCCCTCTCTACGAACCGCGCCTACCCCACTCTACGAACCGGCGCCTACCCTTCTCTACGAACCGGCGCCTACCCCACTCTACGAACCGGCGCCTACCCTTCTCTACGAACCGGCACCTACCCCTCTGTACGAACCGGCGCCTACCCTTCTCTACGAACCGGCGCCTACCCCTCTCTACGAACCGGCGCCTACCCTTCTCTACGAACCGGCGCCTACCCCACTCTACGAACCGGCGCCTACCCTTCTCTACGAACCGGCGCCTACCCCACTCTACGAACCGGCGCCTACCCCTCTCTACGAACCGGCGCCTACCCTTCTCTACGAACCGGCGCCTACCCTTCTCTACGAACCGGCACCTACCCCTCTCTACGAACCGGCGCCTACCCCACTCTACGAACCGGCGCCTACCCCACTCTACGAACTGGCGCTTACCCCTCTCTACGAACCGGCGCCTACCCTTCTCTACGAACCGGCACCTACCCCTCTCTACGAACCGGCGCCTACCCTTCTCTACGAACCGGCGCCTACCCACTCTACGAACCGGCGCCTACCCTTCTCTACGAACCGGCGCCTACCCCTCTCTACGAACCGGCGCCTACCCTTCTCTACGAACCGGCACCTACCCCTCTCTACGAACCGGCGCCTACCCCTCTCTACGAACCGGCGCCTACCCCTCTCTACGAACCGGCGCCTACCCCTCTCTACGAACCGGCGCCTACCCTTCTCTACGAACCGGCGCCTACCCCTCTCTACGAACCGGCGCCTACCCCTCTCTACGAACCGGCGCCTACCCCTCTCTACGAACCGCGCCTATACCTCTCTCTTTACGAACCTGCGCCTACCTTTCTCTACGAACCGGCGCATTTTGGAATTCAGTGAGGATATCCTGCCACCACCACGTTGCAAACGGCATTCTTCCCGTGAACTAAAGGACCTCAGCATGCTGCGACATGAGCTGCCGTGCGCGAAGAGCAGTGCTATCGCTAAGACAGTTTAACAGCCGGGCTAGAACCTTGCAAGACTTAGAATTTATCAGGAGTCAAGCATTTACCCAGTTCATTTATTTTTCTGTTCAGTGGTTATTCCCTATTCTCTCAAACCTTCGGTGTCGCTATGGGTTCCCCTATCTCCCCTGTTCTTGCCAATCTCTACATGGAATACTTCGAAACCGTTTTTCTTTCCACTATTGAAACTCGTCCATCTTTCTGGCTTAGCCATGTTGACATTTTTGCTCTATGGCCTCATGACCTTAGTCTTTTCCCAACTTTCTCTCCTCTCTTAACAATCTGGCTTCTTCCATCCATTCAAAGTTGAATGGGAATCTAATTCCCTCCTTTCTTGACGTTCACGTCCTCAGCTGGGACATGCAACAGTCCGGGTTCTCTTTCTCTGTCTACCGCAACCCATGCATAGTGGTATGTACATTCACTTATCCTACCATCCTCCTCTTGTTAAGTAAGAAAAATACCTCCACTAGGGCCGCAGGGATGGTAGGGGGGGGGGGGGTTGTAGTATCAGGGAAAGAAAGTGGATGTGGTTTACAAGTGTGCAAGATGGTTAATGGTAGAGAGAAAGTGTAAACACAATATAAAACACCAAAATGTTCTGGTGGGCGTCTGGTGGAAGGGGCCGGTGGGCCCGCAAGTCTGGTGGAAGGGGCGGTGGGCCCGCAAGTCCCGGTTAGGTAAGGTGGGCACCCGAGACGCCTAAGGAAACCATAGACAAATAAAATGCCTCCTTCCCGTATCCACCGGACAAGTGTGGGTTCGACACCACCTGCATGAAGAGTCCAGGTGGAGGAAGAGATTAATGTCGAAGTTGCTTTATATCCCCCCTCCCCCCCCCCCTCCCTCACTTTCACACCGTCAAGTTACAGCTTCTAGTATTTGCGACTCTGACGTGATAGATTCCAGTGAAGATTTACAAAGGTTATGTGACTCAAAAGGTGGTTGGCATTTTACTGCAGGATGCTCAGCACATGAGTGTTTTTTGTTTAGTCAAGGAATCAACAACCTTACAGTAATTACTACGTGGACTCATTCGTAAAGGCATATGTGTGTGTGGTGTGTGTGTGTGCGTGTGTGTGTGCGTGTGTGTGTGCGTGTGCGTGTGCGTGTGCGTGTTCGTGCGTGCATGTGTGTGTGTGTGTGTGGTGTGTGTGTGTGTGTGTGTGTGTGGTGTGTGTGTGTGTGTGTGTGTGTGTGTGTGGTGTGTGTGTGTGTGTGTGTGTGTGTGTTTGTTTTCAAAGTAATTGTTACTAAGGATTATCATCTTTTTCAAACCCAGATTTATGGAATTAGAAATCATTTTTATGGAATTTCTACTCCTTGTTTTTGATCTCCTTCTATTAATAATTAAGATGGCATCTTGAGGTTATCTTGCGATGATTTAGTGTCCCCGCGTGTCCTTAAGTGTCCTCGACCAGGCCAAATAATTTGCATAAATCAATGTCTCAATTTTTTAAAAGTTAACCTGGAGTTTGTTTATCTTTTATAATACGCATTTTATACAGGAAGAGGTTATCTTATCTTGAGGTTATCTTGAGATGATTTCTGGGCTTAGCGTCCCCGCGGCCCGGTCCTCGACCAGGCCTCCTTTGTTACACATCCCCAGGAAGCAGCCCGTGGCAGTTGTAACTCTCAGGTACCTATTTACTGCTAGGTGAACAGGAGCATCAGAGTGAAAAACTCTGCCCATTTGTTGCCGCCTCCGCCGGGAATCGAACCCGGAACCTTAGGACTACGAATACCGCATGCTGTCCACTCGGCCGCCAGGCCCGTTGGTCCCTATGAGCCAGATAAATAAGTAATAGAATATGTATTTCTACATATAAACACCGAAATACTTGACCATCACAGCAATAGAAAATTACACATAGCTGAGGCACTAAATATCAAACACATTCCTCCAACTATACATATCCAGGTGGCTCTTGGCTGGATAGGATAAGATACCTTACCTTGAGGTGCTTCCGGGGCTTAGCGTCCCCGCGGCCCGGTCATCGGCCAGGCCTCCTGGTCGACCTTACCTTCCTCCTAAACCCAGAGAGCTTCCTCCTTACACCACCTGGCATTGAATGCACATAGCAGTAACACCCAGAAAATAGCGGTAGTCGAATGAATGTTCTAGTTGCTAAAAAAAGTATTAGAAGTTTGTGCCATTTGGATATAAAGGAAATTGGTCGATAGTGTCATTGGTCGATAGAGTCATTGGTCGATAGAGTCATTGGTCGATAGAGCTTCTGCCTCACACACGTGGGGTCCATGGTTCGAGTCTCCTAGAGCCCAGGTGAATGGAGTGGAATACAAAGGAAATTTTTTGTATTTGTTTTGTATCCAAAGGAATTTTGTATTCCATTGGATACCAAACAAGTGATGGGCATTTGGGCTAGACGGCAGAGATATAACTAAAACTTGAGCTTGTAAAAAAAGCATCTTAATCACCTTCTGGTGAGGTGCTTAATGCCACTAGTTTCTTTAGCAGGTGTCTTACCCTGTCAAACCCTGTCTGGTGTACAGGTTCCTGAGCCTATTGGGCTCTATCATATCTACATTTGAAACTGTGTATGGAGTCAGCCTCCACCACATCACTGCCTAATGCATTCCATTTGTTAACTACTCTGACACTAAAAAAGTTCTTTCTAACGTCCCTGTGGCTCATGTGGGTACTCAGTTTCCACCTGTGTCCCCTTGTTCGCGTACCACCCGCGTTAAAAAGTTTATCCTTATCTACTCTGTCAATATATCTGAAAATTTTGTAGGTAGTGATCATGTCTCCCCGAAGTCTACTGTCCTCCAGGGACGTGAGGTGCATTTCCCGCAGCCTTTCCTCGTAACCCATGCCTCTTAGCTCTGGGACTAGCCTAGTGGTATACCTCTGAACTTTTTCCAGTTTCGTCTTGGGCTTGACAAGGTACGGGCTCCATGCTGAAGCCGCATACTTCAGGATTAGTCTTACACATGTGGTATATAAGGTTCTGAAGGTTTCCTAACTCAATGTATACTTATTCATTAACTACATCTCGTCCAATTGTTCAAGCCTCACGAATCACTTCAGCCAACAGGTTCGTCTAAATAATATTCTAAATTAAATAAGGCCAATACTTCTCACAGCGGAGTGGAAAACATTCCCTACCGGTGACACACTTTCCCTGCAATCTCCTCCCATCCCCCTGCATCATTTGGTCACCATTTGGTCCGGGAGACATCTCCCGTCACGCAGGGTGCAGTTGCGCCTCCACAGATCTCCAGTATCATCTCTTGATACTGGTAATGGCTCAAAAGGGCCACCACTTACGGGCTATTCATGCCCGTGCCACCTCTTGGGTGGCTTAATCTTCATCAATCAATCAATCATCCCCCTGATCCGATCCTCTTCCTCTTATCCCTAGGATCCCTAGTACTCATCTCCCAGCATGCCGTACTTACCATGCCACGCCTTCTTACACGTTACTCCTTTCCCGCTTCAACTTCATCTCCCCCATCTCTTGAGGTTATCTTGAGAGGATTTCGGGGCTTTAGTGTCCCCGCGGCCAGATCCTCGACCAGGCCTCCACCCCCAGGAAGCAGCCCGTGACAGCTGACTAACACACAGGTACCTATTTTACTGCTAGGTAACAGGGGCATAGGGTGAAAGAAACTCTGCCCATTGTTTCTCTCCGGCGCCCGGGATCGAACCCAAGGACCACAGGATCACAAGTCCAGTGTGCTGTCCGCTCGGCCGACCGACTCCCATCCTCTAATCTCTCGTCTCCTCCCCAGGAGCCAACACCCTCGCCACTGTAATCAACTTCAAAGGATTTAATAAAAACAACAATCTACCCCAAGAGCGTCGGCGGAAGTCTTAAAGCAAACTCCCCAGACAGTGAGACAACAGGAAGCAATAAATGTCTCTCGCGATATGCTGTCTTCGTGGGTTGCTCAGTAGGTGGTGAATGGTTTAAGATACTCACCTTCCCACTACCCACCCTCCCCACCCCTGCACCCCACTCTATAACCCCCCAATTCCACCTTCGATTCATAACTCAAACATATATATCCAATTTGATCTGTTCCAGCCCACTCTCAGACTCCAATATTCATTCGACCCCCGCTCTTTCACTCCTGACATTCATTCGCCCGTACAAACACCTTATTAACTCCACTGCATTCCTCCCACAGATACGGGCTCACCATAGCCCGTGTTACTTGGAACTTGTTCCGAGTAGCTGAATCTATAACAACAACATCCTCCCACAGACTCCATACTTCTTCCCACTAATCCTCCTCGATACTACTGTCACACGATTCAAAGATAAATTTGTGTAAACTAACGTCTTTCGCCATAAAAAATATAAAAATAAATAATTAACATTAAAAAGCTAAAATTCTGAGATCTGATCTTCCATCACACACTCACACACTGCTATTAATTTTGTATGAAGAGTTTTATCACTGACTTTCTTCAATTTGAGCTCAATCTTATAACAAATATTCTAAGAATTACATCTAGAGATAGGGGATAGGAATGTCGCAAATGTTTACTATAATGTCAAAATAATTAAAATATACAAGTTCCTATCACCCCAAAGTGAAAAATCACGTAAGGATAAATGGACAATGTGTAATTCGTGTAACCATAATTGTACGTAGCAGAACAAAGATTTGAAGCCCACCATAACCCTACGACTAACACAACATGAAGATGCAAATCATCATCCAGTCGAGAACCTCGGCACAAATTTCCACTTCAAGAATCCTGAGCACAAGCAGATAAGAAAAAGCCATCCGGGCTGCTACTGCTGACCAGGTGCTTCTGCGGAGGACCCTTAACACCAATACCCTCTCGCTTCTCTCCCAGCCTTCACAATGGCATCCTCCGGTACACTGTGAGATATACCTGTTCATCTATCAAACGGTGTTCCCTCCCCTGCCCCTGTCTTGCCCCTCCTGTGTGGTCGGGGCAATTATAGGAGTCTGATTGCCATTAGCTCAGCAGGGGGTGTGCAACCTGCAAGGGTCTGGTATTTGGCTGGCAGACGCATAAACACCAGGCAGCAGGAGGCCCTAACGAGCTAGGGCCGTCGTTCCAAGTCCTCTCCATCGTTATCTCCGCCTCTTTATTACATTAATATAATTGTTGAGTAAATAGGCTAAAGGGTATTAATGAGAGGTGGGAGATACTGCGCGCGTCTCCTACTAACTCTATCATGCCGCCAGGGAACGAGGCGAGGTACTCCCAGAGGAACATGGAGTCCTGCCAGTCACACGGAATACTAATGTATCTTAATAGTATGCTGATAACCTGAGAGATGCGTAAATCATCCCAAAACCTCCCGCCTGAGGCTCTCCTTGTTACTAAGCTTGACTAACGCATTGCGGAAGATAACTTGTCAACTTGCACAAGCGCCACAGAAGTAATGAGTTCGTTGAGGGTTAATAAAGATTCCACGGGAATAGGGTCCTAAGGTGCCGAAGAAACACAGCGGGGAGGGTGAGGGGAGGTTGGCGGCCGTGTACACAGTGGCGACAGCAATTGCGCGACGGTGAGATCTTACAGTTAAACTAGTTATCAAGATGACAGCTGGTTTAACCTGAAGACTCACTGTACCTTCTTATCTGGCTGTCTCGCTTGGTAAATAGCTCTCCTATCTCGCGCTTGCTCTTTTCTCCTCTTTGTTGGTTCCTTTTCGCTCGCTCTCTTTAGCCCTCGCTCTATTTCTAGTTCTCGTATTTGTTAAAATTGTGTGTAGATATTTTTTTATACACCTTTGCCTAAAAAAAAATTGATTACGTGTGTCTCTCAGGTTGGCGGCCAAACACTTGAGGCTAAGCAGGCGATGAGTCACAATAACGTGGCTAAAATGTTGACCAGACCACACACTAGAAGGTGAAGGGACGACGACGTTTCGGTCCGTCCTGGACCATTCTCAAGTCGATTGTGATCAAGACAATCGACTTAAGAATGGTCCAGGACGGACCGAAACGTCGTCGTCCCTTCACCTTCTAGTGTGTGGTCTGGTCAACACTTGAGGCTAACTCCCAAAACTTTAAAAGCTGATACTTGGGTAGTATTCGAGTGTCATAGAACAGTTAAGGTCGGCCTTAGTAAGTAATTATCAAAGAAGGCACCAAGCCGGGAAGGCTATGTAGCAAGCTGCCTTAGTAGCCTACGAACGTTTTTCACATGTTCGTAATGTTACAATTTCTGAGAGAGAGAGAGGGGGGGGAGGGAGAGAGAGAAAGAGAAGTCTCTCTTCTTAGTTTCTTGTTCGGGTTTAGCATTTAATGAAGTTCTTCTGACTTGCATGGGAGTAAATTATGTTGATCTTACAAATCTTTCTTACATCTTTCCTTAATCGTATGAAAGATCTTACATCTTTCCTTAATCACGCAGCAACGCCAGGAAGAACAAGAGCAACAGCACAATCAGACGAGGAAGAGATGTATAAGAATGCGATAACTATGGTTCTGCAACACTAGTGCAGCACAGCACCTAACGTGCAAAAATATTATAAGCAGCAGTACCAGCAGCCGTTGCAACAGGCAGCGGCAACAGAAGCAGGAAGAGCCTGGGCCTGGCCACTCCCGACGATGACCACCAATAAGAACTGGTCACCCGAGATCATTTCCTTCCCCGCCAACTTTTCTTACCCTCTCCTTGCCTGCATACATGGACGTAACTGCACTATTCTGGTTTGTAATTTTTTTTTTTTAAGTATGTCACGCACTGAATCACTTTCAGTGACGGCGAACCGAGTTTTCTCACCGATGGCCGGCTTCAAGAAGAGTGTCAACCGTAGCTAGAGTCCACAGCACACGCGCACAAAACACAGACGTTTTCTTGAGGTTGCCTTGAGATGATTTCGGGGCTTTAGTGTCCCCGCGGCCCGATCCTCGACCAGGCCTCCACCCCCAGGAAGCAGCCCGTGATAGCTAACACCCAGGTATCTATTTTACTGCTAGGTAACAGGGGCATAGGGTGAAAGAAACTCTGCCCATTGTTTCTCGCCGGCGCCTGGGATCGAACCCAGGATCACAAGTCCAGTGTGCTGTCCGCTCGGCTCCAGACCAATACATTTTGTATTTATTATGGCGCGCAGATAATAAACAATATTTCATCAACTTGAATTACTTTGAGACATAATTAAGCTGATGAAAATTACTAAAGAAGACTTCTCTCCCTCACAATGTGTTGACAGTTTGTAGCTTGTAGTAAAAAAAAATCAGTCATGCAATATTATTTAATTTTCGTGATTACACAATATAAAAAAAATTGTTCCAGAGGAGAGTTATTTCATAATGGCTTATGTCTAAAACTTAAGAGCAAATGGCTCTAAGGAGGCTCACACTGAGCCCAAGACTGATATTTTGAAACATACCTATTTTCAATGAGAAAATATGCGAATTTGCATCTGTTCGTTCTAGCCAAGTCAGAAAAAAACAACATACGATTCGAAATTAACATGTAGTTATGCTAAATTCATACAAAAATTACCAAAAAAGACAATGCGAGTAATTTTCGAGATTTACAATTATACTGTAAATCACTTGCCAATCAGGCCCTAAATGTGGTCTCACATGTTCTCATTATACTGCCCTTGGTTAAGGAGTTCTGAATCCAGTATATTCGTTGATTTTTCAGTTGAGGTGCAGACAGTCACAGTGAGAGGGTGTGTTAGTTGGAGCTCCGATTGTAGTAATATTATCATAGTAATAATGGAGGGTATTGTGAAGGAACTGATGAATCTAGTTGGAGCTTTGAGGACAGAGTTGGATTCCCTACGGGAGGAGGTACGACAGCTGAAATAACGTCGAGAAGAAACAAAGGAGACCAGTATTAAAAAGACCGTCTTGGAAAGTCATAAAGGACATGGGTCTAAAAAAAGACTGACAAAGCCGCCTACAGATATCCTAAGGTCTTCTAACTCATTTGCCGTGTTGGAGGACTAGTGCTGTGGTGAGCCTGTAGTTCGCTCGAAAGGGAAAGCAACGAAGCGCAGGTCCCTCAAAGTGTTCAGAAATTAAAGGAAGTACCTAAGCGAATTTTGTTGTGGGAGATTCCCTGGTGAGGTATTTAGATAGAAGTGTTTGTGTCAGAGATAGGGGGAACAGGTTAAGGATTTTCTATCCGGGACGTGGAATTGATGATATTGATAGACATCATGTAATAGTTGGTGTAATATATTTTGAGTGTATTGTTATTTTGAGGCCCTTCTCTTTCCCTGATCATTTTGCCAATTTGTTTCTCCCACAAACACATACTTTTATTACCTCCTTTTTCCCATATCAATTCCCATACCACTATCTACTAACAATTTAAGCCCAAACAAACCCTTCCCACCACAAGTTCCAACGAGTTGGCAACAGCAACAACCCCAGCCCGGGATAGATGTACCCCGTCCCGAGCATACATGTCATTTCTTCCATAGAAGTGTTTCCAGGTATCTATGAATGAGATTGCATTTGATTTGCATTATTTGTCCAGTTGGCAATTGACACCAAGTGCTCTCGACAACCATTCATTTCCAACTCCCTTTCTTTGAAGAATGCCACATCAGTTGAAACACGAAAACGTTAGAACTTTCGTTTCATTTTCCTTATCTATACTTTCGCATAACAGAATCAAGTATTTTTTGTGATTATTCCTGCATTTTAGAAATTCTAAAAACTAATATTTATGTTTATTTTCTACGTTTCAATCCACTCTCGAATATCTTCATATAAAAAATAAACACAAGGTGCAATTTTAGGTTAAGTACACTCGTGGAAAAGATAAAGAATCAGGTGAAAAACTTCACCCATTTGATTTTGCCGTGTGTTCGTGTGTGCGTACGCGTGCATGAGAGAAATATTTGCAGTAGATATAAGAGGGAACATTACATTAGGCAGTACATTTGACAACCGGTGGTTAGAAATGTGGGAGGTCGAAGAGCTGACAGCTCGTTCCTGCAGCCGAAAATCCTAAACACATCCCCACCCACCAGTGCTGCAGGTACCTATACAGTTATCACTGATAGAGTGCGAAAATTGGTCTTGACATCTCTATTTATAAGAGTGCATTCGTCACTACGACTACAACCGGCGCCAAACCATGCCCTCAGTCTGACCATTTGTTTAACCCAAATTGTCCGTAAAATTCGTCCTTTCCGGGTCCACGGCATCATCATCGGTCCTCAAACTTGCTTTATAAGCCAACCATCCCGAACACCTCTCACGCACACGTTAATCTTCGCCATTATTTGACAATTTATTTTGCAGCATTATGAAAAACTAGTAATTCCGATTTTTAAAGTTTTCTAGCAGGAAAGAAGCAGGTTAAGATTTACGGAGCTCTGTATTTCAACGTAGCGGAGGCAACCCGTTCTCACGTTTTGACATTAAAAAGTTTCACTTCAGTTTCCCCTAACTAGAAATTTTTCGAACCTAAGCAATTTACGTAAGGCAGATACTGTACTCATAAAACATTATCTTGCCTTAATTTGAACTAAAACGCCGCTATTTTACGAATTGGTCGAGGATATGTAGGCCTCGGGCCGCTCCACGCAATAGTACACAAGTCCAAGTATCAGGTCGAGCTTGGCCCCAGGCCGGGCATGGGGGGAACACATACTCCCAGAACAGTCTCCAGGTATACAACATGTATACAGTGTTATATGGAGAGCGAATACCCTCGTTAGCTTGAACTCCAAGTCGTAAGTTACGAGCGTTAGCTGCGCTACAGGTCGTTAATCTTCAGCCTGGCCGTAGAATAAAGAAACCACGGTACTTCTTCATGTGAGAGTAATGATAAGACAAATCATATTTACAGAAAATTTACAGAGTGGAAAAATTATCTGCCTATTCAAGAGGAAGACTTATGGTCCCTGTCATTCATCAGTCAAATACCTATACTATGGAACGGGAAATGCCCTGTTACTTGGACTTTATGGTGTAACTATATGATGACCATGGGGGTGGAGCCCCGTGATGTGGTTGTCGGGGAGTTTGGTGCTGCAGCTGCCACACCAGCGGGACCTGTACTGTATATGCTACATTTCATTCCAATCAAGAATGGTTAGCAGCTCATTTTTGTTACGTTGTGACAACTCGAGTGGACGGGCTGGCTGATACATTAATGGTCCCGCTATTAAATATGTGCGCTGCCTTCTCACCTACCCTTACGGGCTCGCCATAGCCCGTGCTACATGGACACTTCGTTCTCAGTAGATAAATCTAAAACAACTGCAACTTCTCACCTAGCAGAGGTAGGTTACATTATGCCGGCGTCTAAATAACGCAGCACTTTGTGTATAGGTCTACATCCTAACTCTTTCACCCTGCCAACCATCATCCGAGCCGTGTAACTAGAGTACAAAACCTGCAAAATTATGGTATATCAATAAATAGTTTTTCTCCCACTAACCTAAATTAATTGGAGCGAGTGTTTAAGTGAAGTCTGCCGAGGAGGTGGAGCGTCTTGGGTGTCTGGCTATAATGTTCCACGCCGCCCACACCTGCCTCTTCAATACTTCCTCCTATAACTTTCATAATTCACATTTCACTTACACTATTTAAGGAAAATTTAAGTGCGTGAGTACTGTCTAACACCTGAACCAGTAACCGACGTCTATTACATCCCAATAAGGCGCGTATAATACGTTTTAACACGAGAGTCGCCCGGCGGCAGCGGTCACCATCAAGTGTCAAGGCCAACTGACCGCTGATTGAAAAGTATTGGAACGCCAATTCCGCTATTAAATATAATTCCATAGAAAATACAACATATATTGTACTTGCAATATATAATTGCAAGTACTGTGTACTTGCAATTATGTACTGTGTACTTGCAATGTACTGTGTACTTGCAATTATGGATAACTTATTTTTATATAAACTATATTGATTTTTGTAAACCTTATGCCTCGTTAGGGATAGTTAAAATAGAGCCAGGTCAGGAACCCGCTGTCCAACCCTGCAAAGATCCCTTGATCATTCTTAAATTTGTACAGGACGCCTTTATCTGTTATTTTGCATGTAGTGTCAGTTGATATCAAAACAGTTTCTAATGAAAGAGAACTCATGTTTATAGAATAAAAAACAACTAAAATTAGATAATTAGGGACAAAATTATAAGCTCTTGCGGCGCTCACAACAAACTTCTAAAAACTCGTCAAGACTTAGCGAAATGTTTTGCATATAATGTATAATAGTACTCAATTTTGAACAGGAACATGACATTATTATTTACTGTGTTAATTATAACACTTATTAGCTTCTATATGAAAAAACACTTAACACAGCCTTGTAGTATTTTTTTTTTAACTTGAACTATTTCCACTAGCCTGTCCTCAGGCTAGGCTCGTCCAGGCGGCGGCCGAATACAAAGACGTATTAATTTTAACAATGTATATTCAAAATTGTTATTATCTCAAATATAATGTAATATTATTGCTTACTAGAATGTGCTGAATAATTATACCTAACTTAGGTGGTTTCTGTTGGCCATTATTGGTATTTGCAGTACATGGATAAGGCGGCAACCCGTCCTCAGACCGAGTCCATTCCATCCAGTTGTCGACCCCAAAGACGTATTCAACAATTTAAAAAATGCTCTTCATTCGAATTAGGAATTTTCTCAGAATTAGGAATTTTCTCAAATATAAATTAACATGGTTATATATTAGCATATTGTGCATATTTAGGCATTGGTTTGGTTAGATCAGGTGTTCAAATTCTGTTGGCGATTATTTGTATTTGTAGTATGTGCAACCCGTCTTCGACTGAGTCCAACCACTTGGGCTGGACGGTAGAGCGACGGTTTCGCTTCATGCAAGTCGGTGTTCAATCCCCGACCGTCCAAGTGGTTGGTCACAATTCCCCCCCCCCCCCCAGTCCCATCCCAAATCCTTATCCTGATCCCTTCCCAGTGCTATATAGATGTAATGGCTTGGCGCTTTCCCTTGATAATTCTCTCTCTCGTCCTCGACTGAAGTCCGTTATATCCAGCAGTTGATCCCACAGACGCATTCATAAATTTTGACATGCTGTTCATTCAAAACGGAAATGTTCTCACATATAAATTATTATAATATATTAGCATTTGTGCATATATATAGGCATAGGTTAGGTTAGGTGTTTAGGTTCTGTTGGGGATTATTTGTAGTACGTGGGTGAAGCATTATAGCATTGTGGCTCGAAGAAAATCAGTTGTGATTCGTGTGTAACCGTTTTTGATTCATAAACAGGGGGTTTGGCAGGCGCATGGAATCACTTTTGGGGCTTTGTTTGGAGGACGGGCTGCGAAAAATACATGCGTCGTCAGTTGTAAATAGTGTTTTTATTTCATAAACTGGGGATTGGCGGCTAGATTAACGAGCATTTGGTGTTTGTTGATGAGGACGGGTTACAACACATAGGGCTGTCGGTTTACAATGTACAAGTCATATACTGACATAAAATCCGACTTGAAACGTGCTTCGTTTAATTTCAGCCTGTAGTGTAAGCACTGTCTAAATCGACATTAAACAAAACATATTTCACTATCTTGCATAGACCCATTTATGGGTGAACCCATAACATATAATAATATTAATTTATGAGTCGAAAACATTTATTATTATAAAGTATAAAAGACCCATCCTCAGAGTTGGTCGGCTGCTGTACAAGTAAAATACTGACATTAAAATCTACGTAAGTCAGCATTTGATTATAGTTTGTGATGGAAGATAGATAGGTTGGCCTGTTTGTTATGACACTTTCCAACTAACGCATACGCCATAAATGAAATCCGTGGGAGTGCCCATGTGGTCGTTGATTGTCGTTTCTAACGTAAAATTGCAGTTGCATCAAACAACAGAAGATGGCTTTATGAACATGTATACAATACTATTTACAAAAGTCCTTATTACGCAATCCATTGTCATCAAGTGCAAATTACAGATGGTCAATTTGCTACGATTATATACACCTCGGCTTTGTCCGTTCCTCCACTAATCCATTACTAGTACATTTGTTCACACCTTGCAACTTGTAATGCATTTTA
The DNA here is from genome assembly GCA_020271785.1 of Procambarus virginalis. Taxonomy (NCBI): domain Eukaryota; kingdom Metazoa; phylum Arthropoda; class Malacostraca; order Decapoda; family Cambaridae; genus Procambarus; species Procambarus virginalis. The sequence goes on along the minus strand of WNGS01165523.1, from coordinate 28,482,007 downwards.
TGATGACATATATCGCCTCTCATGCCTTCAAATTACTCCTACCGCAAACTAACAAAATAACTTAGCAGTAATATTCTCGCATATGGGATTAAAACTCGACGAAAATACAAGATTATTAGTTACAATGTGCGCGGGGATGTTATAAATGTGACAATTTAATAGACCGTGGATGGAGTTTAAAGATAAAAGAAGAATGTGATAGGAAACAAGGATGTGGGTACAATGAAGTGCACAGTAAAGTGCGACGATAGACACGCTCCCATTATTGGGGATGGAACCTGTTAGGTTCATCTAGATCCATCTACCTAACGACTGGCCATTTCCCAAGATGCGACCAACAACAACTCTCTAAATCCTGGGGTACTAAACGTCGCGTCCTGGCCGGGAATTAAACTGAGGAGTGGTCGGCTGTGAGGTGACAACATTCACTATAGTGCACCTTACCGTCTTACACAGTAAGAGAGGCTGGAATGTATCTGGATATACACTATATAAATACCAGCCCATCCTCCTGAGGCACGGAAGACATCTCCTGTCCACGAGGCTAACCATAGCCCGTGCTTCTTGCCCAGCTCCTGTGCCAAGTTACGGGCTCACCATAGCCCGTGCTACTTGGTACTTGTTCCGAGTAGCTGAATCTCTAACAACACAACCTCCTGAGATGATAGTACTTATAACTACTATTATCGGAAAGTACCAATAAGTAGTGATGGACCACCAGTAAACCACTTTTTGTATTATTAATTTTATAAAGTCCAGAAAAAATAAAGCTGAAACCAAACTTAAATAGTCCTAGACCTAGTATAACACACACACACACACACACACACAACACATATATATATATATATATATATATATATATATATATATATATATATATATATACACACACTATATATATATATATATATATATATATATATATATATATATATATATATATATATATATATATGTATATATATATATATGTCGTACCTAGTAGCCAGAACGCTCTTCTCAGCCTACTATGCAGGGCCCGATTTGCCTAATAAGCCAAGTTTTCATGAATTAATTGTTTTTCGACTACCTAACCTACCTAACCTAACCTAACCTAACTTTTTCGGATACCTAACGTAACCTAACCTATAAAGATAGGTTAGGTTAGGTTAGGTAGGGTTGGTTAGGTTCGGTCATATATCTACGTTAATTTTAACTCGAATAAAAAAAAATTGACCTCATACATTATGAAATGGGTAGGTTTATCATTTCATAAGAAAAAAATAAGAGAAAATATATTAATTCAGGAAAACTTGGCTTATTAGGCAAATCAGGCCTTGCATAGTAGGCTGAGAAGTGCGTTCTGGCTACTAGGTACGACATATATATATATATATAACCTACCAGAGGACCCAAAACAGAAAACGAAACAGTTTGTCAATTTTGCGAGTCACTACCATTTTCTAGTACGGCAGTTTTTTGGCCTT